>JAAKBH010000879.1:0-35000 GCA_019776075.1 Amaranthus palmeri
TTAACAGCAGGGATCGGCCTAGACTCATTGGAAGAACCACCCCAGAAGAATTTTCTTTGCAGTTTGATTATTTTCTGAGCAACTAACTTCGGGATCTTGAACATACTCAAATAGTAAATGGGGAGACTATTGAGTACGCTCTTAATCAAAGTGAGTCTTCCAGCTCTTGACAATAATTTCACTTTCCACGAAGCCAACCTGTTTTCAATCTTCGAGATCACCGGTTTCCAAGCAGCACAATTGTTCATATTGGCCCCCAAAGGAAGGCCAAGATAGGTGATGGGGCAAACTGCATATCCACAACCATTCTCCCTAGCAATTTTCTGCGCCCAATCATGAGTTTTCGAGCACCACGATATAATTTGGGACTTACAATAATTGAGCTGCAAACCTGACAACAAAGAGAACACATCAAGTATACGGAAATAGTTAGTAACCACCAAATCATTTTTTGGAACAAATATCAGGGTATCATCCGCAAATTGCAGATGCTTCAACTGCACTTTATCCTTCCCAATCGATACACCTTCAATGAGATGTAGCACTTCGGCTTTCTTCAGTAGGCAAACAAGAACCTCACTAACAAGGATGAACAGATAAGGGGATAGTGGGTCCCCTTGTCGAAGACCCTTATCCATTCTAATCGGGCTAAGAGGGGATCCATTAAGTAATATCGACACCGAAGCAGTGCTAACACAAGTCATAATCCATTTCACCCAACGAGGGCCAAACCCCATTTTCTCCAAAACCTGCTGTAAGAAAGGCCACTTCACAGAATCATAGGCCTTCTGAAAATCTAATTTTAGGAGAGCACCCGGAATATTTCTCTTCTTCAACCAAGAGATAGCTTCATTAGCCACCAAAACCCCATCTAATATCTGCCTATCCATTACAAAGGCACTTTGTGATTCATCAATAAGGGGTGCAATTACCCCTTTTAGTCTACCAGCAAGCAGCTTTGATATGATCTTATATAACGCACCCACCATACTAATGGGTCTAAAGTCATCAATAGAGCTCGGATTTCCCACTTTCGGGATAAGAGTCACCCAAGTAGTGTTAATCGCCCTAGCCATATCCCCATGTTCAAGGAACTGGATAACAAACTCATATATATCATCTTTAATTGTTTCCCACATTTCCCTAAAGAATCTGAAGTTAAATTCATTTTTCTTCATAAAGTTAAATCCATCAATTGTTTTTTGGAATTTAGTTCGAATCAGGATTCGCACTGATGTTAGACTGTTCATCCCATGAAACACATGTTCCATTCGTAAAATGGTACCCCATTTATGACCAATTACTCTAAAGTTCTCCTCACCCCAACACTTAGGGTGAAAACCCCTACACTCAATCCATGCTAGCCTATCTTTGGTGTGTTCCTCATCGGTCCATTGACGAATAGTCGAGAAAAAATCTCGAAGGGGCGACTTTTCATCCAAAGCTTCAATCACATCCACACTTTCCTTAAGAAACACAACAAATTTATATGGGGATAGGGATTATAAGCCAACAACATTCAAGCTCATATTGTCAAAAATATTGCTCAAGTTTTTTTCCAGTAGTTTTTCATCTTCAATAACTACAGCAAGTTCTAATCTCTGTTTCATCATATTATTTTCAAAAAGTGTTAAATATACCTGGTCAGGGTTCGAAGACTGGACCACATGTTTCGATGGCATTGAATCGTTTCTTCCTCCATTAAGCACCTCAGAGTATTTTCTATGATCCCGGAACGCCGGAGTTTGGATTGGAACGGTTTTTACTTGTTCCTTCAGTTTTCTAACTGGCAGCCCACCTCTTCTATACTTAGCCATGGACACGACCAGTTTACCACCGCGGAGAACCCGACCTTGAAAGTTGTCAATGGCCCTAAGAGCATCTTCTTCCTTAAAATATCTAATGAATCCAAAACTATGATTTTTGTTAGTCCTTTTCTTCCCCGACATGTAAACATCAGCAACAAGACCCACCTCTTCAAACAGCTTCCTTAAATCTGATAAAGTCACTGATCTTTCAATACCATCAACAAAAAGGCTAGAGACAGCCGATTTCTTTGGATCACTACCCGCATAAGGCGGCTCCCGGGGCCCACGCCACCATGGGCGGCGGGAAACTCCCCGATGACCAGACCTAACCGCCGATAGTTGTCCATGTCGTTGCCGGTGAACAGTGTTTGAATTTTGAACTTTGCTGTCCCTTCGCCTTCCCACGTATACCCATGCGCTAGAGCTTCTCTCTCCCTCTCTAAACATGCTGAATTTTGCTTCGTGATATATATATTATTATATATATATATATATATATATATATATATATATATATATATATATATATATATATATATATATATATATATATATATATATATATATATATATATATATATATATATATATATATATATATATATATATATATATATATATATATATATATTTATTATCTTTTGAATTTCATTTTCAATAAATTTAAAATAGTTTTAAAGTTAAGTGAAATATTCAATCATGATCAGTTATATATTATTTGGTTATTTGGATTTGAACTTGTTAAGTATTGCTAAAAGTTTATTCCAAGTTTTTGAAAAAGCTTTTCCAAGATGTGATTTGCGTCTGGTGAAACAACTTTATGAAGAAAAATGAAAGGCATAGAAAATTGTACATATTCTTAATGTAGAAGCGGCAAAAAATATCTTTTTTCATAAAGAACCATAAAAATGGAATGCTAAAGATCGATGAGCATGGTCTTCATCGATCTGTTGCGATTGAAGCTACGAAGCAACGTCTTAAAATGATTGAGACTAAATCGGATATATGGAATGATTCATCTAATGGTTGTGAACTAATAAAACCAATTTGCTTGGAAGTCATTACAGGTATATTTTGTTTTTACCTGTAATTTATATTTCAATGTCATTCTTTTTCAAAATTTAAGTAAACAAAATAATAATAATAATAATAATAATAATAATAATAATAATAATAATAATAATAATAATAATAATAATAATAATAATAATAAGAGCCATCCTCTCTCTTCTTTCTCTCTCTAAGAACTCTCTCTGTAGGTGATTTTCGATTGCCCAGCCATGGCGCGCAGACGACGAGGTCGACTACCGAGGGAGGGGTTAGAAGGGTGTGCTTTATTGTCATTATGACGGCCAGGCTGCGAAACGGGGTGGCGGTTCCCCAAGCAGCCAGTATAGTTTCTTCGAAGTCGAAGAACCTAAATCGCCTTCAGAGTTGAAAAATCGTTTTTGGTAAACCCTAATTGAACCGGTAGCAAAATCGAAGGTAGCAACTGAGTTTTCGTCCTCATAGATCTAAGTATACCTAATGAGTTGCCCAGATTCAACCCTTTCTGGGAAACCCTAACTTTTGAGAGTTCGAGTTTTTGGAAACCCTAAATTGATTTAGGGGAAATTGTCTAAGCTCTGTAACTAACTAATCGAGTGCTTGAAGGTCGGATTATGGTGTTCGCCGTAGTTCCGCCCCTTTCTTTGAAGCCGTCTGTGCTTTGCCCCTGGTCCTGGATGGGCTGTGCCTCCAAGCCTTCAAGGAAGTGCTGGTGTTCGTTCTCGCCCTTCAATGGTGGTTCAAAGGAAGAAGGTTCTGAAACGAAGAGAAGAGTTCGATGTTCTTTGCTTCTGACCTGCAAAGGCGGAGTAGGTATTTGCCCTTTCTTGTGTTTGTCTTGTGGGGTGTCTTAAATGTACTGGCTGGAAGCTCTATTTGTTGAAGATGAAGGCTCGACTTCATGGTGGAAGCCATGAATTGGTTCGACAGTTATGAACCCCCTGTTCGGGTTGTGGATTTTGGCCTCGATTCTCTGTAATTTGGGCATTGTTATTTATGAACTGCAGTGCAGTTATGTCTCTTGAGGTTAGCAAAATTGGTTGTTATTCCTTTCTCCTCTTCATTAGGATTAAAACCCTAATTTGGCTTTGCTTGTCCATCTATGTTTAGATGTGAGAGTTTGAATATTTTGATGTTCTTTGTTTCCCAACCTTCATGATCTTCTACTGCTGGTCGTGGTTGCTTGGTCTACTTATGAACACATATGTTGGATTTCAGCTGGCTTCATTCTCACTGAAGAACCAGCATGTTTGAACCCAAATATGGGTTATACCCAGACTTGCTGTTTGTTCTTCTTTGGTGATGAGCACGGGCTGTAGAGGGTAGCATTAACGGTGCTATTCCTTCGTCTTTCCTGGGGAAGCCTATTTTGGCAATGGTGTGAAGGTAACTCTGTTCCTGTTAAGTGGGTCATCGATTGGGGTGCCTGGAACCAACCCATAGACACTGGGTCTTGGAGCCTTAGTATAGGAGGAGGTAGTGTGAAGCGGGTGCATTTGGTTCCCCCCTCCCTTTGCTTAGCCCTGATTAATGATACCCGCTTTTGACTGGAACCACCCCATAATGGCTCTGGTTATTGGAATGTGTGTGTAACGTTAGGCTGGTCTGTTGGCCACTCGTGTATAGAGGTGTTCAATGGGCCGGATACGGGCCGGGCCGGGTCAAAACAAAAATGGACCGGGCCGGGCCGGGCCATGCAAAACTAAAAACGGGTTGAAAATGGGCCGGGCTTTAAAATCCAGCCCAATCCGGCCCGGCCCATTTGATGAACTTCGAATGTTGAATCTTGGTTAATGGGCCAAAATGCTTCAAAACACGCTGGACGTTTACTATTCTAATACATACTAATACGCAAGTATTACTATTATATGATTATTACTATTAACTTGCTATCATCAATTTCAAGTCTTAAATTATATGATTATTCAATTTCAAAACAAAATATAGACTTTTAACTTGCTATCATCAATTTCAAGTCTTAAATTATATAAAACGTCTACTTTTAACTTGCTTCCAAGTATTACTATTACTATTACAAAATATTCATAGTTCAATAAAATATCTAAAATACATTGCGTAATTTAGTCTAGTCAAATACGCAAGTATTATCTTCCAAGTCGAACACTTCCTCGTCACTTGTCTCATTACATAATTTGGCATCGCACTCCAAATCAAGAGGGTTATCAAACTCATCACGGCGCCAATCTTGCACAGATACCAAAGCTTGCACTGTTTTGGGCTTTAGAGAGCTACGGATAGGCGAGATGATCTTTCCACCAATACTAAAAGCCGACTCCGAAGCTACAGTACTAACTGAAATTGTAAGCAAATCTCTAGCTAATAATGCAAGATTCAGATACTTTGTAATACTTTGTTGCCAATACCCTAAAACATCCAACTCAATATTATGTCCAAGTGGGGCCTCGGCCAAATACGACTCAAGTTGTGACAATTTCGATTGTGTGCTTGAAATTCTAGGAGTGTAGCTATCAAAATCACCAAGTAATTCATCATGAGATAACCTAGAATTTGGAGGGGGAGAAGCAACAACAATCGGGGATGTTGAAAATTGAAGCTTGTATTCATCAAACAAAGACTTCAAAGTAGCCAAAACATTAGCAACCAGTTCCAAACCCTTATTCTCTCCAAAATGATTCACTAAACAATACTCCACAAATTTGACTTTGAATCTAGGATCTAAGATAGTCGCACAAGATAGGTAAATATTATACTCTGACCAATATTTATCAAACATCCCAGACATATCCACCGCCATAGTCCTCAAAGCTACATGTTGTCCCTCACGTGCTATTGATAAGTGACAATGAATTAAACAAGCAACTTTAAAATACAAATTTGCAGTTGGAGTTTTAACAGCCGAAAACATGCACGTCACATCATAAAAAAGCCTTAAAAATTTATGAATCACAATCAAATCTTCCCACTCATTTTCTGAAGGCACAAAAGAGGCGTATGCACTCCTTGATCCCAATATTACAAAAACTTCTTTGAAGTACAACGCATCATCAATCATCTTATAAGTCGAATTCCAACGAATTTTCATGTCTAGATTAATTTTTCTTTTATCATCTAAGTGAAAATTTCTTTGTGCTAGCTCATAGAACTCCTTACTCTTGCTAGTAGATTTCAAAATCATTTTCAACAAACTCCTAATTTTCTCCAAGATGTTCTGAATTGATTTTAAACCAGTCTGAACAATCAAATTAACAATGTGTGCACAACATCTGATATGCAAGAATTTACCATTACTTACCAACATCCCTCTTGAATTAAGGCGAATTTTAAGACGATTCATCATTGCATCGTTATACGTGGCATTATCAACACTCACACTTAGAATTTTACTATCTATATTCCATTGACATAAAAATATCAAAATCTCCTCAGAAATGCTTTCTTTTGTGTATGGAGGAGATAATGATCTAAACCTCAAAATTCTTTTATGCAACTTCCAATTATGGTCAACAAAATGCGCCGTAATACAAATATAATTTTGCCAAGAATGCTTTGACTTCCAATTATCAGTTGTCAAACATATACGACCAGGCAGACTTTTCAAAAGGGCTTTAAGTCTTTCCCTCTCCTCAAAATAAATCGAAAAAAGATCTCTAGTAAGAGTGGTTCTACTAAAAGGCTGAAACAGAGGGTTAGCCTCGCGCATCATTCTCCTAAATCCATTTTCTTCCACCGTGGTAAATGGATGACCTCCCTCAACAACAAACAACAAAATTTCTTTCTTCAAATCATTCATATCAAAAACAAATTCATCAGCATCCTCATTATCAAAACCCATCTCACCAAGTGGCCCATGAGGTCTTTTAGGACAAGAATTCAAAAGATGACGTTTGAGGTGAGATGTCCCCTTTTTAGTACCAGCCACTAACATCAGTTTACAATGATGACAACGAGCTTTTACCTCACCATGTTCATTTCTAATTTGTTTAAACTCACTCCAAACTTTAGAAGTCTTTTTCTTTTTGCAAAGTGGATGAGTGTATTCAGTATATCCATCCTCCCTAGCTACCTCTATAGGTTCCTCTTCAAACTCAGACCTAGACTCATGCCTAGACGACTCAGGCCTGGACAACTCGGGTCTAGATGAATAGGTGTCTTCACTTTCCATATTATGCTCTGTATACATATTGAAATGGAAAATTATTTTGATTATTTACATAATGTATATCAAGAATTTAGAAATGGCAAGCAAGGGCAAGACACATTTGAGAAGTATTAGAAATGCTAGTAATGTCATTAATACGTATATGGCAGTTCAAGGACTTAAGCCAATGCTAGTCCTATCAGCTTTCCATGAACCTTCAACCAATTAATTTCCCATGAACCTTCAATATATAGATTAATTTTGCACGAATATCATCAACTAATTAAGGACCACAATATCATCAAGCAAATTAAATTAACATAACAAACTAACCTAAATCGAACAGAACTTAAATCTATAGATCAGGAAGCAAATGCATGATTCAAAACAAATTATTCTGCAACAATAGAATCATGATCAAAACAAATTATTCTGCAACAATAGAATCATATAGCAATAATTTAGCAATGAATTTCAACAAATAGAAGAAACAAAACCTGAGAATTAAAGACAAACTACACTTGAACGAGATCGACTCGGTCCCGTGAATGAGAAATTTATCACAAATTGAATCTTAAATCGTTTACCAGTGAAGAATTATTGTTCAATTTGTAGGAATTTTAGGGTTATAATTTGGAGAGATTTTAGGGTTTTAATTTGGGGAAAAAAAGAGGGTTTTAATTTGGGGAAAAAAAGAGGGTTTAATGTGAAGAATAATAAAATGAATTCTGAAAATTTTTGTTCTTTTAATAATAATAATAGAAGTGGATATTGTGAATTTAATTAAGGTGATGAAAATGAATATCCAGTAACATAGGATCATTCAAAGTTCAAAGCCCATTTTAAATTTACAAAGGCCCATTTTCGATCCACTCTAAGCCCTCTTACAACCCGCTCCATTTTAATAATAATAGAGCCCGTTTTCAGCCCGGCTCATTTTCGGCCCGGCCCTTACAAAGCCCTTCTAAAAACGGGCCGGATAAGGGCTTAAAATGGGGGCCCGACCCATTGAACACCTCTACTCGTGTATTAGCTGTGCTGGATGGTCAGTTATGTGTAACGGTAGGCTGGTTTTGCTTTTGTATGTTAGTTCACTTACTACAGGATGGTGTTTTGGCCTGGCTGTTGGTCAGCCTTCAATGTTGATGGAGGCTGCCTCATGCTATCAAATGGCAGCAACTCTTGCTGGTCTTGAAAGGTCAGATGTGCCTGCTCAGCTGCCTTATCAACTATAGCTGCTGCTGTGCCTACGTGGTGTTGAACGCCACTGCTGCCTTGCTGTTGGTACGGCTGTGCCTGTGTTTAGCTGTGCAGCTGTTGGTATGGTCAGCCTCAATGAAGCTCGAGGATGCCTCAATGCCCACTCGTCTTGCTATGCTGGATTGTGTCTCGTACTGATACGAGCAAGCTTAACTCGTCTGGAGTTATTTGGTTCAATGAATGTATACATATTGGGTTTTGGTTTTTGCGCAGTATTACCTACATAGGTTCTTTTGTAAATTCTAATTGCGATATAGTGTCATTTAGCCTAGGAGTTTTCTCTGTTTGAAGTTGGCGTATCCTTACTAAGCGAATGACGAGGGGCCTGTCCCTTAGAAGCTTCGTTTGGGTCGTCTCCTTAGTCTTTGGAACTTTTGTAAGCTTCGGTTATTTTTCTGGCATTTTATAATACTTACTTTGCCAAATAATAATAATAATAATAATAATAATAATAATAATAATAATAATAATAATAATAATAATAATAATAATATTATTATTATTATTATAGATCTGTTATAAAGAATTATTTGTTTGTGAAAAACTAACTTTTAAAGCTTTTGATTGGTAGGCGTTGGAAAACACAGTCATGGAGAGCCTAAGCTTACCATAGTAGTGAGGAAATTCCTTTCTGATAAATGATGAAGCCTCTTTACTCATTTTATTATGTAAACTTTTGCATTTTTAAATGTTAAAGCGTAAACTTAACATTTCAGGTATCAATTCTATGAGAACAGACCAGGCGTAATTATGGTTCGTCCTAAGTTCCGAGCCATTTGATATTAATAATGCCAGAAGTGTAGATAATTCGAATTTGACAACATAGGAATGTAAATGTTTTTCATAATGCATTAATGTTATGTAAGCATTATATGTTGAGTTGTAAATTGTTTTCGATAATAATAAGTTTTCAATGATACTAAGTTTCGTGAAATATACTTTTTTTTTAACCAATTTTATTCTCTTTTTACATTTTCACCTCATTTGTACATAGTGATATTTATTTGAAACGAAAAAATTAATCAAGTTCGCATTAGTTTCAAAGTAAGGTATGAAATGCTAAAAAAGCATTGTTTATGACGCACCCATGAAAAATATTTCAATCAATTTTATAAGTGATAATGTATTCATGTCTTAAATATGAGGTACTTAACATTTATTTTAAGAAATACGACTTATTCTACAAAGATTTAACAAAAAAAATTGTAAATTCCATGATCTTGCAAAATTTTGCCACGTGGAATAATATAATTGTCTAATAGTTATATTTATTGAAAAAAATATCATACAATAAACAAGATTTATTTTACAAAGATTTTCCACATGGAATAATATAATTGTCTACTAGTTATATTTAATGAACTAAATATCATACAATAAATAAGATTTTTTTTACAAAGATTTGCCACATGCAATAATCAAAATGATTGGTTGATATATTTATAATACTAACGAAGGTAAAGTTTATTTTATTCTAGTACATGGCATAAATTATTATACTATTTCAACACATGTAAACAAATTCAATTTTTATTTACGAATAATTCTAAGGTGTAATATACATAAGAGTAAAGCAAAAAATGTGTTATAAAATTAATATACTATTATTAATTTTTTTTTTGAAACAAAAGATCTGTATTACTCAATCAAAATAACAGGATATAAGGGCCATCGACCCTAAGATTGTCGGCTTACCTCCCTAACATTGCATCAGGGTGAACACAGTGTCCACCTTCTAGGAAGGGTTATTATTATTATTATTATTATTATTATTATTATTATTATTATTATTATTATTATTATTATTATTATTATTATTATTATTATTATTATTATTGGCAAGGTAGATATTATAAAATCCGGAGAAAATAGTCGAAACTAAAATCATTGGTTCAAAAGATTAAGATGTCCCCCATATGAAACTTACATCTTTAATAGGTAAGGCTTAAGATACTCTCATGAAATTAGTTGAATAAATATTGATTAATATTAGCAAAATTTGATTCAAATTAATAATATACAAAAAACAAAATAATAAATGCATATTTATAGAATAAAGACCCATCAACTACGCTAAAATATATAGGAATAATAAGGAACATAATATTAACGAATTATTCTCAACACCTCTATCAAATAGGAACTACCAACAAAATCAAAATTTGAATAACAATTTACACAACAATCCATATTATTTAAATTAGGAAAAAATCTACATAAAATTAAAGTAACAATCTATATAAAATTAGACTAATAATTTATGGTACCAATCTACATAAATATGGATTACGCACTATTTTATCCCAAGCTTTTGAAGAAGCTCCTTCAAGATGTGATTTCAGTCTGGCAAAACAACTTTATGAAGAAAAACAAAAAGTATTGAAAATTGTACGTATCCTCAATGCAGAAGCGGCGACAAAAATTTTTTTCATAAAGAACCATAACAATGGAATGCTAAAGATCGATTTGCATGGTCTTCATCGATCTGAAGCAGTTGAAGCACAAAGAAACGTCTCAAAATGATTGAGTCTAACTCGGTTACATGGAAAAGTTATGTTTCCAACCTAATAAAACCAATTTGCTTAGAAGTTATTACAGGTATATTTTGTTTTCGCTTTTAATTTAAATTTAAATGTCATTTATTTTCAATATTTAAGCAAACGAAATAATAATAATAATAATAATAATAATAATAATAATAATAATAATAATAATAATAATAATAATAATAATAATAATAATAATAATAATAATAAGAGGAAGAATAATAATAATACAGATCTGTTATAAAGAATTATTTGCTTGTGCGAAACTAACTTTTAAAGCTTTTGATTGATAGGCGTAGGAAAACACAGTCATGGAGAGACTAAGCTTCCTACAGCAGTGAGGAAATTCCTTTCTAATACAGGGTAAAGCTTTTTTACTCATTTTATTATGTTAAATTTTGCATTTTCAAATGTTAAAGCGTAAACTTAACATTGCAGGTATCAATTCTATGAAGACAGACCAGGCGTAATTATGGTTCGTCCTAAGTTTCGAGCCATTTGTTATTAATTATTCCAGAAGTGTATATTATTCGAATTTTACCGCTTAAGAATGTAAATGTTTTTCATAATGCATTAATGTTATGTAAGCATTATATATTAAGTTGTAAATTGTTTTCGATGATGATAAGTTTTCAATGATACTAAGCATTATATACTTCTTTTTAACTACTTTTATTCTCTTTTTATATTTTCACCTCATTTAGTACATAGTGATTTATATCTGAAACGAAAGAATTACTCAAGTTAGCATTAGTTTGCACCAATGAAAAATATTTCAATCAATTTAATAAGTGATATCAAGATATTGTCAATATATTCATCTCTTGAATATGGGGTACTTAACATTTATTTTAAGAAATACGACTCATCATAAAGGTTGTATCCACATTGCAATTCCAAGATTCGGTTGAACATTTATCAATAACCATTATCATACATGTCTTTCCATGAGTTCTAACTCATTTCTGATGATAAAGCTATAAAAGAGAAATATTAATGACAAGTCCTTTTAGTTCGGCGATGGTTAAACTATTTCATGTTAAATCTTAAGTAACGCTTATAAATTCTTGTGTATTTAATATAATTAAAACTTGAAGAGATTACAAGCACCAATACGAGATTATAAGTCGTTGCAATCTAATACAAAATTCTAGAATTGAAATTACAACGAATTTAAATAACTTAAAATATATAAACAACCTTTAACCGAACATACTTTAAGACAATACTGTTTATGAAAACTTGATACCAAACCAGTTAAAATTTTTCGTAAGTTCTACAAGTATGCCTCCATGGAAGGAGAAATAAGAATAAACCAGTGTCCAATACCCACAAGGAATGAAAGACTCTACGTCAAAAATCTCATTATTGTCATTACGTAAGCTCTAAATTTCATAGTTAGCATTAAACGTTAATAAAATTCCGTTTTTCTCTTTTCTATCATCGATATCACTCGGAAAAACTCATCCATTTATTTATGAAAATACCTAAAAATTAACCACCCTACGATCACTTTTTACTCTCTTTGTTTCAACAAATATAGGAAAGGATACTACAGTCTACAACATATAAATTCTATTTCTGTTAGTATTCTTTCTAAGATTTTGCTATCTATTTTTGTATCTTGGCTACAACATGATAAAATTTTCAGACATGTTTAAGATGAGTTAGCGCAAGAGTTGGAAGAATGATCAACTTCCTTTAATTCTCCAACTTATTCCTATTTTATAGCCTAGTTTTACTCACTTTGAAAATAAGTACATGTTATAGTGTAACTATATAAATGTTGCATTATGTCAATCAAAAACTAACAGTTTTTCTTATAATGTAACTTTATTCTTTTTTTTTAAACAAAGGGAACGCTTAGATTATGAAATATGAATGTCAGAATACACAATATCGCTAAGCCAAACCGGGCACTCAGCCTAAACCCTATCACTAACACCAGAAACAGCCCAACGAGCCAACCTATGGACAGCACTATTGCTATCCTTGTAAAAGAAAGTAAAGGAATGTGAAACAAATTGAGAATAAAGGGCCTTCAAAGTGTCCAAGATAGTTTGAACTAAGCAACTACGAGACCCCATTCCATTCATGGAATCAATAATGGTCTTGTAATCGCCCTCAAATATGACAAGAGACCATTGTTGCTCAACAGCTGATGTTATAGCCCACCTTAGAGCACGCGCCTCAGCCTCTTCAACTGAAGCACAAAGCCAAACTGATCTCGAACCAGCCAATAAAAATGCACCAGCAGCATCCCGAGCAAAGAAACCCAATCCGTATATGTCATCATCATTATGAAAAGGCGCATCAAATTAATCTTTATAACCTCGCTAGGAGGGCAACTCCAGCCATCAGGTGATTGTTGCACAGCTTTCGGACCATGAAGGAGACTCAATGACTTCTTGTATTCAGAGAGCCAATCCAGGGCTTGACGGAATCCAATGAAGGGCGGAGCTAAAATTTTATCAAATATGAACTCGTTCCCGGACTTCCATAATTGCCAACAAAAGGTGGAAAATTTTTCAGCAGCTTCCCACCCTTCACGAGACAAAACTTGATCCAACCAGTCCCTAAAGGAGTTAGTCAACACACTTGGCGCATCCCTACCCGCCATCTTCCAAAACTCACAAGACCACGAACGGTCCCGAAGAATGCACGCTAAGCTTTCTTTTTCTCCACATTGAATGCAAGCCTCGAACTCTGGAATGATGTCTCAACTCACTCTCCACACAAAATCACAGACTTTTGGAGGGACTTTAAGTTTCCAAATATTTTTCAAAATGGGGTCGGGACCTGTAGAACAAGAAGCAACATCATTAGAATTTAGTGCATTAGCATAGACATCCTTTACCCTAAGAATGCCATCAGTACTAAGGGACCAACAACGTTCATCCTCGGCCCCAACAATACTAATCGGAATTTCCAAAATTTTTTCACCTTTAAAAGGTAGGAAGGAGTCGCTAATCGAAGTCTCCCGCCAAGCTCTTGTCACAGGATTAATAAAGAAATCAAGGGTGGTATCCTTATCAAAACCTAGCCGAGGCGAAATCACCCGACCAGACCCACCCCCGTCAATCCACGCATCTTGCCAAACTCTAATACTACGACCATTACACACTTTCCATCGGATCCCCTTATCAAGAAACACGCGAGAACCCCAAATGCTCCTCCAACCGAAAATGGGACGATGGCCCACTTTAAACGACCATATATCTCCATGAGGGAAATAACGTGCCTTCAAAATACGAGCCAACAAAGACTCCTTTCGATTATGGAGCCTCCAAAACTGCTTCGCCAACATCGCTTGGTTAAAGATCTCAAGATCCCGAAAACCCCAACCCCCACTATCTTTCGAAAAACACATGTGAGCCCACGATTTTCAATGAATCCCTTTTCTATCCTTTGGAATTCCCCACCAGAATCTCCTAACTAAGCTCTCGATATCCTTACATAAACCACTAGGTAGCTTGAAGCAACTCATTACAAAAGTAGGAATGGCCTGAACAACGGCCTTGATGAGAATCTCCTTCCTAGCTCTAGAGAGCATTTTCTCTTTCCATCCCTGCAACTTCCTCCAAACTCTATCTTTAAGGGAAGCAAAGGAAATTCTTTTAGATTTGTTAAAAATGGTGGGTAGCCCAAGATATTTATCATGGGAGGGAATCTCCGTGAATCCAAGACAATCTTTAATACGCAAACGGCATTGATGCATGGTTAAGCTTGTGGCTAAAAGAAATCTCACATTTTTCAGGCTTAATCTTTTGCCCAGATAAACGCTTATAATCACGCAGAATATTGCTAACAGTCATAGCATCAGAGATGGAAGCCTTGGTGAAAATGACACTATCGTCAGCGAAGAAAAGATGGGCAATAGGAGGCGCAACTCTAGTAATTGAAATACCCCCAAGATCCCCCAAACTATGAGCATGGCTAATCATTGCCTCCAACCCCTCAGCGCAAAGTAAGAAGAGATACGGAGATAATGGGTCTCCTTGACGAAGGCCCCTACTCGGAGCCAAAGAATCGGTCAAGGCACCATTAACCATAAAAGAATAGGTAATAGACGTGACACATTCCATAACTCTGGACACCCACCGCAAAGGAAACCCCATTTTAATCATAATCCCCCTCAAACAGTCCCACTAAATACGGTCATAGGCCTTGCTCATGTCTAATTTTAAGGCCATGAGCCAACGATTCTTTGCCGAATTGGACCGCATAAAATGGAAAACCTCCGAGGCTAACAGAATATTGTCCGTAATCAGGCTCCCAGGAACAAACGCACTTTGATTATCTTTAATAATGTCGGGGAGGATAGCCTTTAATCTGTTCGCCAAAACTTTGGAAATGATTTTATATGACGCATTGCAGAGGCTAATAGGGTGGAGATCCTTAATATCCTGAGGTTTCTTTACTTTCGGGATCAAGACAACGCTTGTATGATTGACACCTTCAGGAATTCCCCCATGGTTTAGAAACTTGAGAACCATCACAAGCATCTCATCACCAATTAAACCCCAAAACTTTGTGTAGAACATAACTGGAAAACTGTCAGGACCGAGAGACTTGCTTGGATGCATACATCTTAGGCAAAAAGAACCTCTTCTTTAGAGAAGGGTCTGAGAAGGAGCTCCTTTATATTCTTATCGACACGAACATTCACATGATTAATTTGGGTAAAAGATATGGGATCCCTAGCGGAGGTAAAAAGATTCAAATAATATTCCTTCTTTATCCGCATAAGAGCCTCCTGTTCCGTGTGGATCACACCCGAAAAATCCCGAAGTGATTCCATTCTATTACGCTTCCTTCGATTAGATGCCCAGTAATGAAAATATGTTGTATTCTTGTCACCATCTCTAAGCACAAATGGCCGACATCTTTGCCAAGCTTCCGTTTCAATCTTGTTCCTAATGTCCAGCAATTCCTCTTCAACTCTACGCTCCTCATCAATGATACTACTAGTTTGAAGCATCCACCTCAATCTTTTTAATCTTTTTTGCAACCAACGGTGTCTCCTGTGCAGATTTTTGAAAGTAAATTTGCCCCATTTATCAAGAGAACGACCACAATGAAGCATCCGGTCAGACCAATTTCCATAGGACACCCTATCAGCCTCACCCCAAGCTTTCGAAACAACCCCCTCAAAATCCTTCACATGTAACCATTTAGCCTCAAACTTAAAAGGTTTGTCATCCCCCAACCAGCTGCTCATACTCTCGCCAACCGTACTACCTGCACTAATCACAATAGGAAGGTGGTCAGAGGAGTCCCAAACAATGTTATTAACTAAGAAATTAGAAAACAAATCGATCTATGCTTCATTGGCTAAAGCTCTGTCCAAGCGCTCCTCGACAAAATTATTTACTCGCCGATTTGACCACGTAAAGGAGTAACATGTGCATCCTAAATCCCTTAGACCATTGTCACCCAAAACAGCCCTAAACCTCATGAGGGAGGAATTATCACAAGGGTTGCCTCCTCGTTTCTCAAAATCGTACCAGACCTCATTAAAATCCCCGAACACAACCCACGACATTAAAGAAAAACTCCCCAAAGACTCTATCATATCCTAAGTCTTCCCCTTCTGACCATGCTCGGACCATCCGTATATACCTGTTCCGCGCCAATACACCCCGGAGCCATGCTTGATCTCAAAGTCAATATAACGAGAATCCGTGGCACGAATTCTAACATCTACCTCGTTATTCCAAAGGAGGGCCAAACCCCCTGCCCTACCGGTAGCGTCGACCCACACACCATCATCAAAATTTTTGCGCGTTTGGATCTTCTTCTTGTCGACATCCCAACATTTTGTCTCACAAAGAAATACAACATCCGGGGAGTTTTGCCGGAGTAATTCCTTTAAAGAACTAACTGCCTCAGGACTCCCCAATCCGCGACAGTTTCACGACAATATTTTAACCATTGCCCACCAAGAGCCCAGGGAGTGGGGCTCGCCACATCATTCACACACACATTAGCCACATAATCCACTTCCATCGCAACTCCTCTACGTTTTAGGGATAAAGAATCATAAAGATCATTTGGGTCACCCTCCTCATGTTGGCTCACTGTTCGTTTCCCATAATGACTAAGAGATTCCTTAGGGGACTCCTTCGATGCATTCGAACCCCTAGGCCTCCTTTTCCATCTTTTACCATAGACCCCCTTCGATTCCGCTATACCCTTATCCAAGCTAGAGGTAGTCCCCCCATTGTCTACCAGATCAGAACCCATATCCCCCGCCATATTAACCACACATGCCGTGCTCAAAGATTGACTCTTTGTGTTATTGCCCTCCAACACTACAACCGAACTTTCCCCTACGTTTGGATGAAGATTAAGAGTCTCATCCCCTAAATCGTTGTTAACAGCAGAATTTAACTTATCCAAATCCAACACTTGGTTCGATTCCCCTATCGAGACTTTCTCAAAAAAATCTACCACTACCGAAATAGTTTTGTTATCCAACTTCTTCTTTCTACTATTATCGACCCTTCTCGAAATAAAAGTAGTAGTGGCGTCATAATTCAGCTTAGCACCTGTCAAACCTCAAGACCAAGACTCATCCTTATCTTTAGGTTGTTTCCATGGAGACGCCCGTAGTAAGACCCCATATTTTTTCTCCGGCGTAAATTCACCACTAACCTCCATGCATTCACTTGAGCCATGCCCTAAACGTCCACAGTAGAAGCAAAACATGGGAACCTCTCATATTTGACGGGAATAGAACATACCTGCCCCCCACGTATTTTGATTTTCACACACTCTCCCAGAGGATCTCGAACATCGATCTTTACCCGAATGTGCAAAGATTTCTCAAAACGGTGTTTATTCTGTTTCTCCATTTCCATAAAGATCCCAATGTTATTCCCCAACACCTTGGCATTTTCCTCATTACCTCGCCCCTTAAAGGGAATGTCATAAAAACGCACCCACAACGGAAGCAACTTTATTCTTTTAATAATTTAATTTCAACAAAACAGGTTATTTAGGCGACTTATTGTATCTACTAAATTACCTCTGTTACATATAATACCATAGTATCATTAAGCTTGAACTATTGAATATTCCAAATCACAATAACATTAAAATTATTGTCATACGAGGACATCTAAAAAACGCAATTCTAAAAGCCGTATTTCTCAAAGCTTAAAAAATTGATTTCCTAAAATATCTCCAATAAACGTGGTGAGTAAACCATAACCTAAAAAAATAGAAACTTAATAATTTTAAGCTTAATCCACACAACAACGTAGAGATTCTTGAAGATAAATAAATAAATAAAAATCAAACAATAAATTAGTATAAATATAAATGTTATTCTTTTCTAAATTTTTGATATAAATATAATTGTAATGACCTCCAATCAAACTTGTTACTAGATATTAACAATATATTCAACTCTAAAATATGTGGTACCTAAAATTTAGTTAAAGAAATAAGACTCATAACGTTGGTTTCCACAGCGCGATTCCATGAATTCCATGAACATGGTCATCAAATGCTTATCAATGACCAATATTATTATACATATACCTTTTGATTAGTTCAATCTCATATCTTATAATACATAAAAGTGAAATATGAATGACAAGTCCTTTTAGTTTAACAAATGGCATGAACTAGTCCTTTTAATTTATTATCTTAATATTTCAATTTTAATTCACTATATACTTCCTACAAGTGTCACCAAATATTTTGGTAACGTTTAATAAATGTCATAATATTGATATTTAAATGTCACAATTGGCGTTAATATTTGTAGTGACTATGACTAATTAATATTCTTATTTTTTTCTTTCATTATTTTTCTTATTGGGACATGGGTTTATGATTTTATATGCATAATTTATTCTCTTTGCTATCGAATATCTAAATATTGTTTTAAAAGTTTCTACTTTTCACGATAAGGATCATGACTTTATTATTTTGTCACGGTGGGCCATATCCTTTTATTTTTGAAAACTTTATTGTAGAAGTATTTTCTATAAATATTGTGGCGTACGTAGGATTTGAGGGATGATGTTGTACAACTTAATTAAACATATTTTTTAACATGTTTAAAATAAATTCTAAATACATTTCAAGTAGCGTAAGATAAAATGTTGTATGACTTGGAGTGAAGTTTTTATTTCTGAATTATATTCAAGATAAAAAAATCATTTTCACATGGAGTAAGAATTTGAATGACTCTTTAGTTCATAAATTGGTACAAAAGTACAACATTTCATTGCTCTAATACCAATAAGTGGCTCTCACCTAAGGTGGGTTTGGAGTGCTAGATTTATACAATCGTACCCTTGATAGTAATAAACATATAAAGAGATTTTTTCCAATTAACTGTTACTAGCAAACATCATGTGCAACTTCACACAAATAAGAAGTACGCATGAAATAATGAGTCATTTACTATACACCATTTTAATACGAAGTTAAAGAATTAGATCTTGGAAAATTTGCCAGGAATAATCCCAACTATCACCCGTTGGCCAGAAATAATCCCAACTATTGATTATTTTTTAACAATCCTAACTATCGATGAAGTTTGCTGAAAACAGTCTCATTTGTTTTTCAACCGGCTGTAGCAGGTTAAGTTAAGTGATATTTTTTTTACCTTTTTTTTTAAGTTTCCTTTATCAAATTAGGTAAACCCACCCTTTCATCTTTGTTGGCCCATTTGAGTTTTGATGATGACTTAACCATTATAAACAAACAAAGTATTTTAGATATTGTTTTGTAGGTCAAATATCCGATTGTAATAATCGTCGATGGTACCTAAGAAGGTTGTGAAAAGAGCATTGTATATCAAAGTCAAAGTCAAAGTCAAACTTAGAAAGTCAATCTTGCAAGGTCAAACAGTCAAGGTACATATTCCAGATCCAAGATTGATAAATCTGAAGTCAGACCAGATGGAGACAACACAGTGTTCCTGACACAGTGAGTCAGAGAACTGAGTCAACAAAGTGTAGGGAAATAAATTTTATTTTTATTTTTCTTTTAGTTGGCTTGTACGGATGAAAACTAGAATTGCACAATGGTTTTAATTGCTAAAAATAACCACCTATTTTAAAGTAGCTAAAATATTTTAAAACTTATTAAATTTCCTAAAAAATAGGGTTTTCTAAAAATAGCTTAAATCATTTCAAAAATAAAAAAAATAGCTTAAAACTTTCCTAAAATTAGCCTAAAGTTTAGGAAAAAACTTCCTAAAACCGTGTCCCAACTAACCCATTATCCCACATTATTAGATCACGGGATTAAGCCAAAATTCTAGATCTTTTTGGTATAAATAAGACATTTTATAACCAGCAAAAAGGAGAAATTGAGACACATATTGTCGAGTGCCCTATTTCAAGATTCAAGGAGATCTAATCAAGAAAAGGAAAAAAATAAGTTGTTTTCATTTGCCAATTAAATTTTCCTTGTGCAGTTCATAATTTACATCCAATTTAGAGAAATTCTTTGTACGGGTTTTTATGAGTGTGTAAATTAGACTTTAGGAAGTCTAAGGGGGAATATAGAGAAGTTTATGTAAAAGAGAGAAAAAGAAATGAGAAGGAGAATCGAGAAAGAGAAGAGAAGATTAGGCTTAGAGAAGAGAAGGAGAAAAAGTTTTATGTAATAGAGTTGTAAATAACATAAAATGTAATTAGAGAAGTTGAAATCCGAAGAGGTCGTGGCTTTCTTTCTTTTAAGGCCAAGAAAGTTTCCACGTTAAATTCTTGTGTTCTTTTAAAGTTTCTTTAATTTGCGTTGAGTATTTATTACTATAAAATTCCGCAAGAAACAGGGCAAAAATACTCTTGAAAGGCGACACAACAATTCACCCCCCTCTTGTTGCATTCATTATCTCTAAGTGTTTCTACAATCTTCAAAAACTGATTTACCCATTCCATTTTCAAAAACCCATTAAACTCCTTCCTCCATTGATTAGCAATCTTCAAACCCTAAAATACTTATTGGGATTAGGATTTGAATGTTTGGGATTAGGGTTTGAATACTTTGAAGAAGAAGAAGAAGAAGAACTCATTGAATCATAGAGGGATGAAGCTTTTAGATCTTGACCATGGAGGAAGGATGAAAGATGAATAAAGTTTTAGGGTTTAGGATGAATAAAGAAGAAATGGAGAGGATGAAAGGGTGTGTTTACCTAATTTGATGAAGGAAACTTTCAAAAAAAAGGTAAAAAAAATTAGTCAACAAAACCTGTTACAACCGGTTGAAAAACAAATGGGACTGTTTTCAGCAAACTTCATCAATAGTTAGGATTATTAAAAATAATTAATAGTTGGGGTTATTTCTGGCCAACGGGTGATAGTTGGGATTATTCTTGGCAAATTTTCCTTAGATCTTTGGTCCTATTTAAAATATAACTATTATGAATACAAACTAATCCTTTACAAAAGAAAATAATCAAACCCATACAACTAAAGTATGAAGTCACATTTAATTTTTCCAAAATTCTTAGTTATTTCCACCAATTTAATTTGAACAATAATTCATAACAATTTTGATTTCATGAAATCCATGTTTTGGACTACTAATAGATTCTTTAGTTGCCTTCTTGCCCTACCGTTTAGTTGCTTCTTTCTCGCTCTGTTTTTGTTTTTTTACCTACTCGTCATATGAGTTTTATTAGTATTTTTACTCTTTAGTTAACATTGTCAATCGTTAATTTGAGGTAAAAATAGACCACTTTTCTTAAGTTCTCCTTTTGAGCAGGATATTGATCAATATGATGATGATGATGGTGAACTAAAAATTACATTAACCAAAAACATCCCTAATATCTTACCTATGTGTAAACAACATATTAATGAGATAACAAAATTATCAAAAAAGTATTAAAAACATAAATTAGTTTCAATCAATTAAGGTGCAGCTCAACTACAATGGATGTGTATACTTAGAATAAGAGGTTCGGAGATCCAAAACCTATATTAATACTAATAATTGTGTGATTTTATATTTTGGAGGATGCAGCCCTCGCACTAAGCTAGGTCTGCCTATGAACAAATATATTTTATCCATTTTACAAAGATAATGTGTATTTGAGATACAGGAAAAAAAAACAATTGAAATGACAAGGTTTTCTTCCATTATATTCTTTTAAATTTCATTTTCGATGAACTTAGAATAGTTTTAAGGTCTAGTCACATATTCAATCATAATTAGTTGTATAATTTGCTATACAGTATTTTGAACTTGTTTCAACGATATTGCAAAACATATTCCAACATGGTTTGCATGATCTTCGTCGATTTGATGTGTAAATCTAGCCGAGATAAGCGTTGAATGATTATTATGTAACTATTTGTCTTTAATTCTTTGTATGTAGAATTATTGATTGAAGTTTAATGAGTCCCCTACAAACATTTATCTTTTTGCCCCTTTATATCTAACGTTGAGCTTTTTCTATTAAACTCCTTCATTATATTATTCAAAAAAAAAACTCTCTCATTATTTTGATTCATTATTATTACAACTCCTATTTCATAAATATAGAGAGCAATATTAAATAACACAAACAATACTCAAGCTTTCAATTTCCGATATTTTTCACATTTAGAATGTTGTACTTTAATAGAAGATAGATAATTTGACTAATACACATTAAGTACTTATTATATATTTACTAGTACTGTTATTTCATTTTGGAGTGTGGCTTTCATTTTAATTAATTTTTATTTTTATTTATGGTTAATAATTATCACTTTTTTTTTAAATCTTATTTATATATCTATTCTTTTTTAGTTTTATCTACATAATTTATTTTTTTTAATACCAAATATCTAAATTTTCTTTAGAAATGTTTGACTTTCTCAATAATGATTATGAAGGTATAGTTTTGTTACGATAGACAATATCCTTCTATTTTTGAAAATTATATTGTAGGAAAAGTTTATGCAAAATATATTAGATCAAATCATACAATCATACAATCACATCATACAATACAATAAAAAACTGAAAAAAAATTCCATTCGCCGATTTAAAAAAAAAAAATCGAAATGGAAAATTTTTATAGGTTTAAATGTAATTATTAGATATTTAAAAGCATTGATTATGACTTTAAGTATTAAGGGTAAGTTTTCAAAAAGATTTTATTAAATCAAATCATATAATCATACAATACTATAAAAATACAGAATAATTGCAAATAATGATTTTATAGAGCTTTGCCAAATGAAAGTGTTACGGGTTCAATTATAAACCCGTAATGTATTTAGTCAAACCATAAACCGCCCACCTTAGTCTAATAATTTCCTAAAATAACCACCCACTACTAACCGATTATAACCTCCCACTATCATCTAAAATAACCTTCACTTTCCCAGAAATAGTTCCCTTCTTAATAATATAAATATATGTTACATACATCATTTGTACCCAACTAAGTTTTCATCTTCCTACCGTTACTGCATAAAAATACACCGTCCTCCTACTTGCGATTAATATGTAACAAAATATCTTTCAATTGATCTAAACTCATCCTACAATCAATATCTTGTTTTCATTAATTATCATATATTCATTACTAACGGTTTCCCGATCTGACTTGAACGTCGGAGGGCTTTTCCGGGAAATCACTCCCGTGCAAGGCTATTGTTGTATTACAGGATTTGAAGTCTCATCATCGAAAGGATCAAGCATATTACAATCATCTCCAATTACACCTATCTCCAGGTACTTTAAGTGTCTTTTGCACTTCGTCGTTTCATTACCGAAAGTAAAAGCATTTTTAAGATTCAAATGTAATGGTAAGCTAATCAACCACACCATAAGCTCAACTTCTTACGAGGATCGACATAGGACTTTTGTCTATCTTATGGAGCTTTGACTGTCCCGTATAACTTTTACTTCTTCCACCATCTGTAGTATATATCTCTGACCAAGCGCCAAATCATCACTAATATAACTCCAACAAGTAGAATGTATACATTTTCTCCCATACACAACCTCATATGGAGCCATCTAAATACTGGCATGAAACTGTTATTATTAATTCCACCATATCGAAGAATTTTGCTCATAACTACTAAAATTCTAGTACACATGCATGAAGCGAAACATCTAAAGTTTTTATTCTCCTCTATGCCTACCCATCAGTAGAGAAATGGAATGGTGTACTTAATTTCAACTTCGTACTAAAAAAAAGCTTCTTGTAAAGCCACCATAAAGTGTGACAATAATCGTGGATCACGATCAGACAATATCCTTAGAAACACAGTGCAAACGAATAATGTTATAAGCATAAGCCTTTGCTAACTTTTCTTAATAGGTATAAATCCATATTGCATTTAAACCACCTGTTGTCACAGGATGTTTAGTAAAAAAATACATGGAGACCTAACTTTTCTTAATAGGTATAATCACAATCTCAACGATTTCTCTTCATACTCATCTATAAGAAATTCATCTTATAATCCCTGAATAGTTGTCACCCCAAGGACGTACTGAATAGGAAGTGTAAGTGCTTCATCAAGGATGTTCTTCTTTAACTCTACATTATCGGGCACACGCTGACCTCACATAAATTTCATACTCTCATCGTAAATAATTTCAAAATACCCAGCACGACCCTAAACTTTAGCTTGGTGAATCTTTCAATTTTTGGATATCCTTTCTTTTTATCCCTTAATTTCGTATACAACTTCGGCTTAACACTCACAACACTAGTGTGTTTTATCGAAACTATGATAAACCATTGCCAAGCCTGATTAGAGTTTTGTGCACAATTCCCGAGGTAAAATCCTGACATAGTTAAACAAATGTTTCTTATTCTGACTTAAACCGTCAGTAATCCTTTACCCTCGTGGTAAGTAATAGTCAACTCATAGTCCTTAATAAGTTCTAGCCACCTCCTATGTCTCATGTTAAATTTAGGTAGTATGAATATGTATTTCAAACTATTATGATCAGTGAAGATCTTACACAAAGCGCTATATAGAAAATGTTTTTGTATTTTTAGAACAAACACAACCACAACTAGATCGAGATCATGAGTAAGATAGTTCACTTCATGATTCTTCAACTGTCTTCGCGGAATGTCATGATCAAACTTAGGTGCTTTTCATGTACTTCTATGTTCTTGGAATACACAATGACATCATCAATGATACCAAAATATGAAATTCTCCTCTTTTTAGGTCCACTCAACAAAATCTTCTAGTCTCGACAATGAAAAGTGTTATAACGTTAAGAGTCAACCCATATCAAGGATGTCATCGAAATTGATCATTGGAACTCCTTAAAATTATCTACTAACTCACATCCAAAGATTAGTTTAGGTATATCTCTAAATTATCTATTGTAAGGGTAATCTTCATTAGAAGGAAGAGTAGTAAGATACTTTAAGCTTGAACTAATAAATAAACCAGCTCTAAATCACATATAGTTTATGTTTTTCGAGCATTCGATCAAAACTCTTTATTTTAAGTCATCATAATCCTAATTTTTTCTCCTACCCATGTAACCTCACACTAAGGTCTTTGGTCACGATCTAAACTTCAATAAGCCCCAAATAAATTACCTAAGTAAGTAGTAGAACTATTCGACTCTGATACCAACTGTAACAACTCGTGTTTCAAAATAAGAAAAGGTTTGCGAAAATAACCTTTAAGAGGGTTGTCACTTACTCTTATGACAAAGAACAACAACATAAATCTTATAAACCTAAAATTATAGAAAACTTAAAAGGAGCTAAACCTTATTATATCATTATTGAGTAAAACTTCTTTAAAAGACACGAAACAAAAGTGTCAAAGTCTAAAAATCAAGAAACCATGGAAAAGAAAAGTCCTTGAGTTCACTCTCACACTTTCAGCCCGCGCAGTAGTGATCATGTAATCATTCACAATTTGTATAAGATATAAATCCACAATCAGTCGGGAGTAACTAGTTATCCTTCCTAATCATAAAACACATACAATATTATCTCTGATTACAATGAAATTTAAACATCTATCCATTAGTTATATGAACATAAATATCCTACTTAAAACCAATCAACGTGTGAACAACAAATTTAAAATAACTAAAGCTTTCAAACAACATATATAAATTTCATAAATTAATTTGAATAACTTAGTAAATCGAAAATGTATGGTTTGAAAAATTCCAAAACATATTAACAAGTGAAGAAGGAACGAACGCCGGTGTTAGATGCCCATAATATGGCCATACACTAACACCTCCTAAGGTTTATCGGGCGAACCCCAATCTATTAAAAATAGACCTGTCCAAGAATGGCCAATTCTCTTCTAACAGTGGATGCCTCCTTTGCCTTGCACCACTGGGTACTAGGTTGACAGCAATTAACTAGCTAGGTATATGTAAGTATCATCAGTCATGTTCTAGCCATTTAGAGATGCCAAAACAGACCTTACGCTCTTGGCTCCTTACTCACACAAAATATGTAAAACTTAAAACTTTATTTATAAAATCATTATTGCAAACGCTCATGAGATGCCAAAATGGACCTTACACTTAGAACCATCATCAAAATACTTAACACAAATATACTCCATCAAATAAATTTATTTTTTTTAAAACATAAAATTCCAACTGATAAATTCCAATTTTTATATAAATACAAAAACTATTATTATGAGTAATGTCTGAGTTTGGGAATAAAGTCAACTCTAAATTTGACTTAGTCAATAAAAGTCTACCCTATTACTAACTCTTGGCAATTAGTATTAATGAAAGTGTTATTTAATTCATAAGTACAACCATGTCAACAAGACTCTTAACATCTCAAAAAGTATCAATACAATTAAAAATTTATCAAGTCTCAAAATAAATTACCATAATACTCATTTTCGGTTTAAAATATAATCAACCAAAATTCAATTATATACTCAATTACCTCCAACTAAAAGTCGACATGTTATGTTACAAGATAAATAGTTAAACAAATAAATAAATAACAAATAAAAGTTTGATCGCACTATAACATCAACTGTGGTAAGGTAAAATAACAAGTTTTACTTCATAAAGAAAAAGAATCTCATTCTAAGATTATTGTTTACTCTAATTATTTTTATTTTACCACCAAAGCTTAACTAAATCATTACTTATAACTTATGTTTCGATTTAGAGCATTGTTTCTTTTTTATAACTTAAGTTTATTTTACCCCTAACCATAACTTAACTATTTAATATTTTTTTTAATAATTGTTACATACTTCCAATACGCCATGTTAAGACATCATATAGAAAGTCATTAGCATTCTTCCAACTTGTACATGTATAATCACATATTTCACCTAAATTGCTTTAATTAATCAAATTGGCTTAAGAACAATTTGATTAACTAAGATAGTAATAAAATTATATTTGATCCCCCCTAAACTACAAATCAACTAGTAGATGCATAGTCCATAAAAAGTTCAAATTACATCATTTATTCTATCGAATACAAAAGCTAGTATATGAAAGATGTAAGGCTTAGATTTGGTGCTACTTGAGTTGCTCACAGAAAATGAAGAAATCCTTGATAATAAGCACGCGCGTCTTCACCAAAGTCATCGAAGGTGGAGAAAGAAAATGTGATGAATTTATATCAATTCTCCTCACACTTTGCCATGTATTTCTTAATTGATTAAATGAAAAACTGTTACCTTATATGAAAAAAATGTTACCTAATTCTCAATAAAGTGTTACATAAAGTAGTCCAAAGTGATACACTATTGAAAAGTGTTACAATAGTGAATAGCCTAATTGATGAGATGAAAAAGTGATACCCAATTATAAAAAAGTTTTAGATAAGAAAAAATAAGTAACACTTTGAAAATGATACATATGCAAAATAAGTGTTACCTAAAGTTTTTTTTAATAACACTTGTAAAAGTGTTACCATAGCCATAGGCGTGTAAAAGTGTTACCTTAGTGGATAGGTTACACCGCCATATGTAGCACCCAAAAAACTGTTACCCTAGGTCTACAGTAGCACTTTAATCACTTTAGATTACACTCTTTTGGTGTTACCTAAAACCAATATGTGGTAGTAATTTGATTTTCGGTTACCATTCATCAATCACTCTTAATTTGAATTGGGAAATTCCACCTGGTAACCCTGAGGTTTTGGGTTTTCCACGTGGTAACCAAAACTTTTTTAAAAAAATCCACGTGGTAATCCAGAGGTTTACAAAAATGTTTCACCGTGACCTTTTTGCACATAACAACGTTAGTAAACGTAGATTTCGAAGCTTTAAGGTTGTTGTACGCTTATTTATGTGACTCACCATTTCAAGTGCCATTAGTCTTAACGTTTTTCCCCAAAAATGGTAGAGTTAGGATTTATACTTTGGGGAAATGGATTGAAACTGACGGTATTTGAAATGGTGAGTTGCATAATAGGCGTACAACAGACTTGAAGCTTTAAAATTAGCGTTTGCTAACGTTTTTCTAACGTTTTATTTACATAAAAGGTCACAGTGGAATAGTTTAGTAAACCTCAGGATTAACGCATGGATTTTTTTCAAACTTTTGGTTACCATGTGGAAAACCCAAAACCTGATGGTTACCACGTGGAATTTCCCATTTGTATTTTATTCTAAATACATTCATTAAGGCATAGTCAAATGAGATCTTGTTTAATTCGTCTTAACATAACTTTTATTAATATCTAGTTTTTAAAATTTTTAATTGTATCTAATTATCGCTATTAAGGATTGAATTAGTACATTGACAAACATGCAAAAAGCAAATAGGACTTTTGAAATGAAACAGAGGGGGTATTATATTATTATTATTATTATTATTATTATTATTGCATTGTCTAAAAATCGTGTTGCTAATTCATCTTGATTTTCTAATGTGCTCTAGAGTCTTGTAATGTGTTCTAGCCACTTTTACCTTGGCAAGAATTTTTTAACGTTAAATTACCCAAGAGTCATGCCTTTTTGCTTGCCAACATAAACCCCATTATCTCACCTTAATGAACATTTAAATTTATAAATATAATGTGAATAACCACATTATTATCGCGCTTTAGCCCCCCCGCCCCCCCCTCCTCACACCAATTGAGAGTAGAGGAGTTTTCTCTTTTCATTTTTCACTATTACAAATAATAATGTAAAATACAAATAATAATTTGCAAGAATTTATATTTCTTCTTTGTTGATGGCTAAAACAAATAAACTTACACAATTATACTAAAATGAACTTGAAGATGTTTTTGTAACGAAGACCTTTACCCGAAAAGTTGATACAAGTTGTATACGTATGCTCGCTTTCCTTCTATGATATTTTCCCCACAAAGGTACTTGGGTTTGAACTTAGAAATTTAACGAGATATAAGCAACTCAATATAGCCTTAGTATCTAGGATATATAACTTAACAACGAAGTGTTTGGATGAATTATAAAGTTGCAAAATTAGCAAAAAGTTTATAACTCTTTTTGAAAATACACAAGTAGAGAGAAAGTAAGGATAAGGGATCAGAGAATTCAGAAAACTAGTGTGTATGACATCCTTCACCAAGACCCTATTTATATTAGTCTTAGTACACCAAAGGGTCATGGCTCACTTAATCACCACTAATTAACAAACATAATGACCATTCAACAATACCATTTTTATTGTGGTATTCATAAACATTATTCCAATCCAATTAACTATTGTAACATCAGAATTAAGATAGAACCAAAGAAAGAATCTAATGCTCATTAATCAAATAAGACGAAAAGGGACAACAAGCCTGGCAGAACCAAAAGCCGAGTCGACTTTGGTTCCACCATTAGGAAAGTAGAGTTGGATTTTCTAGCTGACTCGGTTTTCCTATTATGCCTTTTGTCCTTCTCTTGACTCCCTTTGGACCTTATATTTTTTAATACACTTTGTCCCACTACTATTTTTGGTACTTAGTGATTCATCTAAGGATTATTATACATAATACACACTAAATGTCCAGCAATCCTTCCCCATTTAGAGTATATTAAAAACCCTTTTGCTTTTTGCAAAAAAAATCTATAATTCAATTTTATACACTAACACAAATGTCCCTACAGAATGAATTAACTCCTAGTACAACACACTTCACGAGTGATCAGCTAGAATTGATATCCCTACGGATATGTATTAAGTGTCCTATCCAAGCACTTAAAGAGGATGACGTACTCACAAAATCAATAACACAAAGTCATTAACCTAACATAATATAAGATCATGCCCCTATCTATTCATAAGTTTATTATTGTCGGTATGCCAATCTTAACAACTTAAAGCGGCCATACTTCCAACTTATATAGGTAGATTTTTATTACGTATAAGACATATTCCAGCGAAATAGATACAACACCAAGAGCTCTTCAACCCTTGACCTTGAGAACTTTCAATGGCCGACTACCTCATTTATCATGGTTCAAATCAACAGTGAGTCATTAAAAGTTCTTGCTTGCAAAAATCAAAATGAACGGCATTGATTCAAGATAGAATGTTACTCGTGTGTGAATTAGGCTTTTCCAAATGACTTTCATTGACATAAATTGTTTTCAATTGATGTTTGTTCATTTGAATCCCTACTTATGGCTATAGTGAATGAATCAACCACATTGAATTTTGTGTTGACATAGTCAAAAGCTATGACCCCATTAGTTATAAGTCCTTGCACTAGGTTGTACCTAAGAGCAATATGACAAGACTTACCATTATACACTTGACTATAAGCCTTACCTAAAGTCATCGTGCAATCTGTAGGAATCACCACCGGTGATATTGGCTTAGGTAATAAAAGTATCTAGACATGAGATTTCTTAACCACTCCTCTTTACTTGCTGCCGAGGCAAATGCTATGAATTCCACAGACTTAGTGGAATCAACTATAAATATTTTTTCTGTAAGGACCATGAAAACACCCCTCCCCCATAAACAAACAATCAACCATTAGACGAACAGTTATCCTCTTCACTAGTGATTTAACTTGCATTAGAATAAACTTTCAAAATTGGAGGTTCACCACTAAATATTATACCATAATCCATGGTATGCAACAAGTATCTTAATACATGCCATCCAATGATGGGACCCGTGTTGCGTGTAAATCTACTTAGTTTATTAACAAAAAAACCTATGTCTTGCCTTGTATAGGTCATGGCATATATCAAGATCAAATGACTTTTGAATACTCAATTGTGAAATTTTTGTCCATTATGTTTGACAAATTTCATACCTAGTTCAATGGAAGTCGAGAATGGTGGCTTATCAAGCATGCTAAAACGCTTAAGTATATTCTCAACATCGTGAAATTTGACTTAGCTTGATTTGGTTACCATTTTTCATGATCTTAATATCTAAGATCACATCGAGTTCCGATCCCCCATATCCGTCATTTGAATGGATCAAGAAAAAAAAGGCTTTTTCTTGAACTTGTACTAAACTAGTACCAAAGATGAGGATGTCGTGTACATATAGACAAATGATGACCCAAAGTTGTTAAAATCGTGATTCTACTTAGAATTGTTTAAAGAGGTAGAATCGAATCGGTAGAATCGAATCGTAGAATCGTACGATTCTACAAATAAACTTAAAAATATTAAAAATATCTAGTTTCTTATCATTATTATCCAATTCAAAAGTTTAAATCAATGAATTAAAGTTTCTTTGACATTATGTTTAAGAATATAACGAAAATGTTTCAATAATTAGTTTAAATCTTCATACCGATTAAGAAATTTGTTTTTAAAAGGTATTCATGATGGAAAATTTGAAATTTATGTGTATATGCAAAAGAGATTAGTAAGATATGGTACATAAGAAAAATTAAAAATAATTCATAGTATATTAGTAGAATCGGATCGTTAAATCGTAGAATCATAGAATCGTGTTATGATTCTACCTTTAAAAATTTTATTCCAACTAGAATCATAAGATTGTACAAGTTTAAGATTCTACCTGCGATTCAAATCACTCGCTTGTTTTTGGATCATAAAATCGTAGAATCGTAAATTAGAATCGCGACGTTAATAACCATGTGATGACCCCATTACCATGTCCCTCAAATTTTCTATACATGCACTTATTAACTTGATTCAATTTGAATCCAAACGACAAAATTGTTTCATCAAATTTTTGATGTCATTGTTTTGGTGATTGTTTGAGTCCATATAAGGATTTAACAATTTTACACACCTTATGCTATTACCCTTCCAAAACAAACCCTTATGGCCCGTTTGGCAGGTGGTCATAAACGATGGTAATCGAAATGAAAAATTAGTGTAATTTTAGTTGAAAAATCTCTCGTCTACCTTGATGGCCATGTTTGTCCAACACCAATCATCTCATTTTCTTCATAAAGTTCATTCCAATGCATTACCATTAGGAGATGTGGTATTAGGTGGTAATGAAAATTTGTATACAAAAAAACTTTGTTGTGATTAAAGTTTCATTACCATGGGAATGATAGGGATCTTTTAATGAAATTTTACCCTATAAATCATTCCAATTACCATCATTTAGTACCATTAACCAAACGGGCCGTTCGAGTTGTTTCATATGTATCGAAATGATCTTCATTTTCTTTCAAAATATCCATTTAGTAAATCATTCCAATTACCACCATTTAGTACCACTAGAAGAAATTTCATTTCTAGTACCTTCGGCCAAATATACCTCATATCTGGTCCAAAGCTTTTAGATTTTCGTTGTCTTACACCGTCTAGGAATAGGATCAACATCTTGTTGTTCATTTAGTTGTTGATTTTCATAAACTTCTGGAGGTGAACCTTGTTGATTATCATATACATCCTTATTGTTACTTATTTGTAGATTTTTTGTCAACTCAATGATTCAAAATCTATTTTCATTAGAAATTACATATATTGACACAATAACCATATGAATCTATATGTAGTCATTTTGTTCTATTACATAGAACCTATAAGTGTTTCTATGAATAACATAACCTATAAATGTATATCATATCCCTCGTTCACCAAGTTTCTTTTGTTACCAAGTAATCTTACAATGGCCCTACAACCCCAAGCTCTAAGATAGACTAAGTTTGGCTTTCTTTTGTACCAAAGTTCATTAGGAGTCTCCTTATTTGTTCTTATTGGAACCCTGTTAAGAATGTGATAATCCCTCTTTCACTCAAGCTTAAGTAGAATAACATGGAATTAACCAGCTCTTGTAGAGTATAATTATACCTCTCCGCCACACTTTTTGATTGTGGTGCTTATCTGGCGTTTGTTTCATGTATAACAACCATTCATTTAAAATATTTTAGATTATAATATTAATCTCCTTTATCGGTTCTTAACCTTTTAAGTTTACTACCCAATTGTATTTGTTTTTTGTAAATCTTAAAATAATTAAGATCTTCATCTTTTGTATCTAAAAGGTATGCATAACAATACTTGGAAAAATTATCAATAAAAGTAATGACGTACTTCTTATTTCCCAATGATGGTGTAATATGAAAGTCACAAAGATCACTATGTATTAATTTCGAAATTTCGGATTTACATAAAACTTTTTAAAATGCTGTTATTATTATCTTATTTAACATGAACTTTTTGCAATTTTAAACTTAGAGCACATAGGAACCAAGTCATGTGTAGACACTAAAGAGATTTTATCAAAATTAACATGTCATTGTCTAACAAGGCACAAATAATGTGAATTAAGCTTTTCGTTTTTGGATGAAGTTTCAACATTACAAATAACATCTTTATTGAAATAAAAGACAACTTAAAAAGACAATTACATAGATAAGAACGTCCTACAAACAAGTTATATTTGGAGATGATACATATATCCACTTCAAACACTAGCTTGTAGCCTAATCAATTCAGTAAGGGACCAAGACAAGATTTCTACTAATTTTGCGTACGTCATTAACATGATAACATCTCTTAAAACAAAACAAATTGTCCAAAATAAATAATAATACACATTGTTCTTTGTCTTGGACCATGATGGAAGCATCGTTTCCTATAAAGAGATGTTCCCTATCAATCACCTTATACAAGGTTTTGAACCATTTTTTAGAATTACAAACATGTCTCGAAGCACTCGAATGAATCCCCCAAGAAAAAGTATCATTTCGCATAATATCCAAGTAAGTATTTATTGAAGAAAAATTTAAAGGACAACGTTTAATCAAAATTGCATGATCACTTTGTTTAGGAGGGTCTTTGCTTGTGGAATGTTGACCAACCTTTGCCTTCTTTTGCTTGTTCTTGAAAACAAAGCAATTTTTCTTTTGGTGTCCGGGCTTTTGTCACTCCCAACATGTCGTTCTCCTAGCATTGTTGATAGAATTATAGTCCTTACCTTTCCAAGATGCATTTTTCTATCTCTTTTCCCTGAATAGGATGGTTTCTCCTCTGCAACCATCGATAGTGTTAGCATTTTGATTTGCATCCTTTTAATTCTTTTGAATCCTTATGCTAGACTCAATAATTATACGTTATCCAAGATCGGAGAATGTAATCTCATCTCTTTTATGCTTTAAAGCATGTCTAACATCCCTCCAAGAAGAAGGCAACTTGACTATAATGCTTGAAACAATAAAAACTTCATCCATTTTAATTTTATGAATTTTCACATTAGCATGCATTCTTTGTAGTTCATGAAATTGATCAATAACAGAACGATCCTTAACTATCTTATAAGAACTAAAGTTACTTACAAGAAATTTCTTGGAGCTAGCATCCTTCGCCATAAGTTTGTTCTCAAAGCTTCCATACATTCTTAAACGACTCAAGGTTTTGGTAGATGTCAAAGCGCCAGTCTTGCATCTCATTGAGAATGTTACCCCATCAAATGAAGTCATTATTTTCCTATTTGTTCCCCTTCCTTGTTTGTTCTAATTTTTTTCCTCCTTTTCTGGGTTGGGGGTGCTAATAACATATGCCACATTCAAGATAGTGAGGAGGATCATCATTTTCTTTTGCCAACGTTGAAAATCGACACCAACAAATATATCCAACATAGTGATATTGAGAGTTAGTTCTTTGATATTTTCTATCCCGAAGAACATAATCACAACATATTATTGCAAATAATAATGCGAAACACAAATTACAATTTGAAAAAAATTTGTATTTCCCCTTTTGTTGATGGCTAAAATAAATAATCAACTTACTTAACTACACTAAAATGAACTTGAAGATGAATTTTGTAACGAAGACCGTTAACTGGAAACTTGATACAAGTTGTAGGCATGTGGTCACTTGTCATTTGTGATATATCCCCCAC
>JAAKBH010000879.1:40000-85953 GCA_019776075.1 Amaranthus palmeri
CAGTAACGATAATGGCCAAAAAAACATTAATGAAACGTTAAGTTGTGAAATCACGCATTTGCCCTTGTTTAATTCTAATAAAAAGAATGGTCTTTCTTCTTCTTCTTCATTTCACGCATCTTCCTTCTACTGCCTTTAAAGTCTTAAAACTGAGTTATAACAGTTTCAATGGAAGGGATGATTCCAGGTATTTTTGGGGGTTTTCCTGGGTTGCGGAATTTAAGACTGAGTTATAACAGTTTCAATGGTTCATTACCTGCCTCTTTTGATGGGTCTTCAATTCAATCTCTTTGGCTTAATAATGCGGGTCTTTTAGGTTCGATTGATGTGCTTTCGGGTATGAGCCAATTAACTCAGGTATGGATTCATGGTAACAAGTTTATTGGACCAATTCCTGATTTATCTAATTGTACAAAAATTTTTGATCTGCAATTAAGGGATAATCAATTTACTGGTACTGTTCCATCTTCCATTGTTTCTTTACCTAAATTGCAGAATGTTACTCTTCAAAATAATAAGCTTCAAGGGTCTTTGCATAAATTTCCTGATAATGTGTTGGTGAATTTAGGGAATAGTAGTAATACAAATAGTTATTGTAGGGATGATCTTGGTGCTTGTGATGCTCAGGTTAATGTTTTGTCAAAAGTTTCTGGTGCTTTAGGTTACCCTATTAAGTTAGCTGATTCTTGGAAAGGGAATGATGCTTGCAATCAATGGAAGGAGATGGGTATGGATGCAAAGGAAGAAGATGACGATGGAGAATTAAACGAGGGTAATATGGTAATTTCACCATGTAACGGCTATTCAAACGTTTTTTAGCCCATATAGTTACGGCATATAGTTTCCCTTAACCTGGTGCTTACCATGTAGAACCGAAAACAAGATTACTTATTATAGGCGTTTCCCTTAACCTAGTGCTTACCATGTAGAATTTCCCATTATTATTGGAAGTTGATAAGTTAGGCATGTTTCTTATAAAACATATTGGAGGTGCATGATTATATTCTTACCGAGCGTGCAATTCGTCATTTATTATTGAAAACTTAAAGAGTTTATGTTTTTTTAAATTGGGCCCTTAAAAAACCTGGTCCCTGAGCCATTGTTCAAGGTGCTTCTGGTATGGGTCGGGCCTGCTTTGAAGGAGAGTGAAAAACATACGAATATTATTAATTTTTTATAATTATAATAATTATAAAACTTTAACGTGTAAATTTCAACTTGATAAAGATAATAAATAACGGGTCGGCGACTACCAAACTCAATGTATTTTGTGGCCCATGACCCAACCGGGTTAAGGTGGGTCATTTATTACCCCACCCAAATTATATTATTGGTTAAAAATTTGACCTGCCATTTAGCATGTGGGTCAGCAGGTCGGCAGGTCGAATCAAACAAGTTGGATATTTTGCACACCCCTAGTTGATGGGATATTTATGTAGAGACAATTAATATTTATGCAATGATTAGCTTCATATGCTTGGGAAACAATAGCAATTTCATTTAGCTTATTAAAGGGTCAATTGGCAACAAACTGAAATCATCATCATCATCATCATACCCGGTGTTCCTGCACATAGATACTCTATGGTCAGGGTCCGGGGAAGGAAGGTCGACGATGTCTAATACCCATAAGGAGAGGGCGGTCATAAGAGTCCTTCGGCTCTAGAGGAGTCTTCAAGGATAGCACCTGCAAAAATCCGAAAACCTGCATCTTACACTCACGTTAGCCAAGCATAGGGATCATATAAAAATTTATAAACGATATAGGTAAAAGAGGCAGTGAATAGCGATGACAAAAGACACAGAACAGTAACAAACTAGTCTAGTAATCAAGGACGTGTATAAGGCGCCGCCATGTGGCTCTATCCCTGGTTAGGTCCTTAGAGAGGTGTAGTTCGAGCAAGTCAATGTTAATCTGCTCCTCCCACGTCCTCTTAGGTCTTCCCCGGCTTCTCTTGCCCTCCACTATGATGCGTGCAACCCTTCTCACTGGGGCGTCATGGGTGCTTCTCTGCACATGCCTAAACCATCTGAGCCTGTTCTCCCGCATCTTTGCAGAGAGAGGTGCAACCCCTAACTTTTCCCTAAACTCCTGGTTTCTAAGCCTATCCATCCTTGTCTTACCACACATCCGTCTCAGCATGCGCATATCTGTTACATTTATTCTCTGCTCGAAAGCCTTCTTTACAGGCCAACACTCTGTTCCGTACAACAAAGCCGGCCTAATCGCAACGCGGTAGAATTTCCCTTTTAGTCTACTAGGAAATCTTTTATCACAAAGCACCCTAGTCGCTGCTCTCCACTTGAGCCAACTTGTCTGTATACGGTTAGTAACGTCACCCTCAATCTCCCCATTGTTCTGAATTACTGAACCCAGATATTTGAACTTAGACGCGCATGCAACAGCTTCTCCCCTGATGGACACCTCTAACTCCCCTATCGATGTTGTCACATCGCATGTGTTCAGTCTTCGAGCGACTTATGCGCATCCCCTTGCTCTCCAAGGCATCCCTCCATTCTTACAATTTACTATTAGCCTCCTCCTGCGGCCAAAACTATATCATCGGCGAAAAGCATACACCATGGTACGGTTTCCCAGATGGACTTTGAGATATCATCTATAATCACCGCAAAGATGAAAGGACTAAGTGTTGATCCCTGATGTAGGCCCACTCTAATACTGAAAGACTCTGTTAGCCCTACCGGTGTCTGAATGTTGGTCGAAACTCCATCATACATGTCATGTATTACCTCAATATATCTTGATGAAATACCTCTTTTCTTGAGGCTATCCCAAACGATGCTTCGGGGTATGCTATCATATGCTTTCTCCAGGTCGATGAACACGAGATGCAAATCCTTCTTTCGCTCCCGATACTTTTCCACCAGTCTCCTCAAAATATGAATCGCCTCAGTAGTTGATCTCCCCGGCATGAAACCAAACAGGTTCTCCCTAATCACCGTCTCCCGTTTAACTCTTTTCTCAATAACTCTTTCCCACAGTTTCATAGTGTGGCTTAGGAGTTTGATACCCCTATAGTTCCCGCATTCTTGTGCATCGCCCTTTTTCTTGAACACAGGGATAATTGTGCTGACCCTCCACTCCTCCGGCATCTTACTAGATCTCAGGATAGCATTAAAGAGATTAGTAAGCCATTGAATGCCCTCTTCTCCTAAGCTCTTCCACACCTCAATCGGGATATTATCCGGTCCAACTGCCTTAAATCTCCCCATCTTTTTGAGGGCTTCACTTACTTCACCCTTGGTTGGATTAAAAAATTTTTTAAGGTGGATTATTGGCCGGTAATGGAAAATAGATTGGATTATTATAAAGATGGAAGAAGATGAGAGGTGACCTAACACAGCAGGTCATTTTTTGAAGGGTCCATTGACAAAAAATTTTAAACAAGGGTTGGATTATTAAAATTTCCAAAAAGGTGGGACTATTGGCAGGTAATTGAAAATAGGTTGGATTATTCACAAAAACATTTTCCATAATACTCCCTCCGATTTTATTTAGTTGTCACATTTCCTTATTTGGCTAATTCATATCAATTGTCACATTTTCTTTTTTGTCTATGTTTTTTTACCTAAATCCCCCATGTTCACACAAGTAATGTCTAAAATACCCTTACTTTTACTACTTACAATACCCCCACTACCAACTTTACAATTTATATAATAATTTAAAATACCCAAACTACTCACTTTTTAATGGATCACACACCACCCTTAATAACCGTGCCCAAGCAATTGAGACATCTAAATAGAATTGGAGGGAGTATTATAGTCATAGACTCATAGTTCGAAAGTAATAAAGTCAAAGATATAAATATTAGTCATAAAAACAATGACATCATTATTGAGTTTTAAAGGAAAATATTATTTTATGTTATAGTTATATATCATTTTACTCTAAATTGTTTTATACAATACATATATAGTTTGATTTGTAACATACTTTGCATTGTGTGGGTAGGTGAATGTGAAAATTTGGTTATAGATTTAACATGAATATTTATGTTATATTCTTTATTTTTTTGTCATAAAAAATATAAGTGACTTGCATAAAGATAATCACAACCTAAATCATATAGTATTATGCATTGCATTTAAGTAACCAATTCTAATAGTATAAATAAAAAAATCCTCATGTATATGATCTTTCAACCAACATAAAATATCAAATATACTTAAATATCAAATACACTTAAATAATACTTATTTAATAAATAAATTAATTGGTATGATTTTATAAATAATTGAAAAATTATGCATTAAATGATGTCACCAAAAAAGTGTAAAATCTATCAATATGGATACTATTATTTCATTGTTAGAATGTAATAAAGTTAAAGATATAAATATAAGTCATAAAAACAATGACATCATTATTTAGTTTTGGTAGGAAATTTTTGTTGAGGTTGTAACATGTAAGCAATATTAAATAATGATGATCTCATCATGTTTTACTTCAGTAATAGTTACTAGATTCAATTGCACAATTCACCTAATTTATATATATATTCTAATAAATTCATGCGTACACACATTATATGAACCAAGATATAATGTTACTAGAGTAACATATTAAAATATTATTATTTATAGTTATAGATAAAAATTAAAGATAACAAATGGTATTCACAAATACATTGTTAAATAGATAAGAAAAAATGAACTTTTCAATTAAAAGTTCATATATTAATCATTATTTTATGAAGTACAAAATTATTACACTATATATTTTGAAACACTTCTTCGTAGACAAAATTATGAATTAACGTACAAATATTGTTATCTTTGTCACATATTAAGACCTTAAGTCCTTTCCTACTTGTAACTCTAGATACTGCAACGTATAGTAGACTATGACTAAATATAGGTTTTGGCAGAAATAATCCAACGTGTTTCAAAGATTGTCCTTGACTTTTATTAATAGTCATTGCAGAATAGAAAGACAAATGAAATTGCCTTCTTTGTAAACAAATTGGAAGACACAAAGAATTTGACGTGAAAGTGTGATGCATGGAATAAAAACCTTGTCTCCCTTATTACATCCTAACAAAATTTTCACCTCAATGATGTGATGACCTAACTGATTTACGATTAAACGTGCACCATTTCATAAACTAGTTGTTTGATCAATGTTTCTTAGCAGCATCACAGGTGATCCAATTTTCAATCTAATCACATGATTTCATACACCGGAGCATTTAATGGTGTTTAAGAACTCGATTGAAAAAGTATCATCACGTAACTACCAACATTACCATCTAATTTATTGATGTTGTCAGAACTAAGATAAACTTTTGAGACGATTTCATTATTATGCACTTGCTCTCTCTTCCAAAAAGTAGTATCCCATAAATTATTAAGTAAATTCGGATATGTACTTCAAACAATTGCTCCAATGGATCTGCTGCATCCTTGGTTAGAATATCATCTGGAATATCTATAGTAGGTTATCCATCATTAGGTCCTCCAAGTCTTCCATCTCCTACCTTAATGATCCAATCAGAAAACTCTCTTATTTCATCAATGTCACCTAATTGATTTTGTAGCCTCATTTTCTTTGTTAGCCTAAACACTTTACAATACTGCCAAATATAAGAAGAGTTCATGGATGCAAAAACATTATATTGGCGTGTACCTTTGGGAACCACTGGTAATGTCTGTCTCATTCACCTCTATACACGATAATGGTAATCACATATGATTAAAAGTTTAAATGAGTACATTTGAATATAAATAAAAATATTGTATCGAACTCAGTGCTTTATCAATAAATATTGTTTATTGAATGACATACTTTGAATCAACTAATTCTAAGTTGATTGTTTTTTCATTTGACACCATGTCTACATCATTGTATCCTATCATTTCTCCCATAAAATCTGAAATCAAAAATTAATAAATTAATCATGTTTTGTACATCTACTAAGTTACTAATAAAATTATTAAACTTATCAATAATATTTGCAACCATGTAAAATAGTGTAACTTATTGGCAATACACTGCACTCATATTCATGGGATAAAATTGATTTGAATGGTATGAAGTTGAATGAGTTTGGTTGGGTTCCAATGTTATTACACTCTTCGTTTACTATTGGTTGCAAAAAGAATTATTTTGCTTGTGTGGTTTGTAGTCTTGTACTCTCCCACATTTTCTACAACCTCAAAGCATGTAAGGTAATAAATACAACCCTCTTTCACTTTATTAGCATGATATTTGAATACAAATTTTGAAATGGTAGCTTGTATTTTGTTAGACTTTAAAACAAATAAAAAAAAAGTTTAGTGACACATATATTAATTTAATTATAGCAATAAATATGATAGAAAAATATAAAATGCCTTCTCGTCCTTTAATATCATATGCATTAGAAATTGATTCTGGATCGTTTTCATTTGATTTCCATGTATGAACCACCATTACTTTTAATTTCCAAGTTCCGGCATTAGAAGTAATATCCACCAAGCACTTGTTATGTTGAATGCCATGGATCTAAAATATTTTAAACAGATGAATGTTACGTAGTAGTGCCTATATGCAAATATATATTAGTAGTGCCTATAAAATTGATAATGCTCTTATAGCTAAATGTAATCAATGTGTATAATTAGCTTCTTATATATAGTATGATATTAGTATATATGGTAATTATGTAATTTCCAATCAAATATTCGATCAACATCGAAATTATGTAGGAATCAGCAAAATTTGTTTGCGCTCTAACAATGCAATTGAAATATATTATAATTGTCAATGTTACTTAAATCACTATCTAATTATGTCAACACTAGTACAGAAACTCGTGCAATGCACGAATTTGTTAATGCGAAATATATATAAAAACAATTTCAAATAATAATGTAAGTAATGTATACTATCGTTATTGAATTTACCAAATACAAATCAAAACATAATTACTTACGTTTAATTTTATTATTTACCAGATACGTAACTGTTTTTTTTCTTCGATTGAACATATTAATTTCCAAGTTAACTAAATAGAGTTACTATAGCATATTATACAAATGCTTTACCTAATTTAGCTTCAAACTTAAAAAAATATTAGATTCTAAATTTGATAAATATTGTTATGCCTCTAATCACTTTGCACCCAATGACTAAAGTATGCTCATACCCCCCTTACGGTGGTCCCATCGAACCTCACCTAGGGGACTACTAAATCAACCAGATATAATCCAGCTAAGTCACGCCAACTAATCATAATCAAAGTTCCATAATTAGGTACTCGCTTCGATACTACACCCAACCATAGAGCGTTCTCTTTTATCTAGAAACTTGTTCCCTTAGTCTCCTTGTACTTTCATCCTACTTGCCTATATCACTATTAGGGCTATTCGGTAGCATAGTTTACTTGTTGACAATCTAAAATTCTATTATGATGTATATAATCACAAGGTATCAATAATATCTTGAAACAATGAACATGATAAATTAATTACTGCATGTACGTACCTGCAAGCGTCACTGCACGACCAAAAATCACAAAATCACCCAACTAAGACTCTACTTTCCTCTTATGAATTGGGAACCTATACAAGTTAGGAATAGAACTAATAATTTCTCTTAACTACTTTGTCATTCCAGCTAAAACCAAAGTACTATCATCCTTATAAGATCAGTTTCCAATTACTTTAGCATACACACATCTCATTCACTACAAGTCGAAATCACTAGCTCAATAATAACATAAGTCTTTCCATCGATTACAGAGAAAAGGGAGTGAGCGAGTCGTTCTTTTACGTCAACCAAATTTGAGACATATCGATCCACATTACTTTAAGATAGCATAGCAATCCACACATAACTCTTACAATGTTAATGTAGTGCTAATATTACGACAATGACAAATCTTTAGGTTCTCACATCGCAATAAGATTTATTATATTATCCAGGGTTAGGACGAACTATAATCAAGACGTCATAACAAGTAACTTTAATAATTCTCAACAAGTCGACACTATGCTTATAACCTTACTAATATTATTTATTTATAAGTTTAATAACCTAGTAAGAGTACTAGTAATCAACATTAATAATTTCTTTTACTTTGACAAGGTCACTTAGAATTTCCATGTCTAATTAAACTCCCACATTCAATCACAAATAAAGTTACTCATGTACTAAAACACCATTAAAATAGCACACAACCATTATTTTCATTCATACTTTAAACTCTAGGTCATAAACATGTTTAATTCATCAAACATACTCTTACCCACAAAAGGATTCAATGAAAATTACTACAAAGTTTACTACTTTTCATTCATATATCAAAAATCACATTCATGAGTACATTCAAAACCTCAATCAAATTCTTATTTATACACCAACTCATGAACTTGATAAAATCACAATTAAACTAGTGAACTAGTTAAATAATAGAAGAGATAGCTTACTAAGATGAAGCAAGAGAAAGGTGAAGAGGAAGGAGATGGTAAGGGTCGTGATTGGGCTGCTGCTGTCGGAAAACCACCACAAAAGGTGGTTGCTGCTGCCTGGGGAAGACCCACGGTGCTGCAGCGGGAAGAGAACACGACCGTGCTACGACCGTGCTACTGGTTGCTCGGTTGCTACGTACCCGGTTGTCGATGGTAGCTGTGGTGGGGCAAAGATCGTGACTTGGTGGTGCAGGGGCCGCAGCTGGTGTCACGGTGGCGCCGCTAGGTCGGGTTGTGCGTGAGGAAGGAGTAAGAAGGGAGAAGGGAAGGAGATGGGTGACAGCTACTCTATAAAAGAAATGAGGGTTTTGTCTCACTTAAGAATAAAACCCTACTTCACTTAATTATCTTATTTATTTACTTTTCTAGATTAATTTTTTAATACGATTATAGTCGTATGATTCGGACCTCTTTATCTAAGAAATCGTGACTACATTTCCAATATATATATATATATAACATTTAAATTCTTATGAGAAAGAAATTCATTAAACTAATTCAAAATAATTAAATATATTTGCAAAATCTATAAAAGTTATTAAAATACTACTTAATTATGTCATTAAATCTCGGGGTGTTACAGGCTACTCCCCTTAAAATAAGTTTCGTCCCCGAAACTTGAGTAACCAAGGTATCACTCATGAAAATTTAGACTTCCCATATCTCAAGGAGGTGTCTTTAGCGATTTCAAGCTTAAGAATTGGCTCAAACATCATGACTTTATTGCCACTAATAACGAAAGGATACTCAATTCATGAGGATATTCTTACATATTTCATTCCGAGTATTTATAGTTACCTAATTTGACTTGAACAACTAATCAAGAGCATGTAAAAATCACAAAAAATGATTCAAACAATCAATCGAAAGCATGTAGATATCCCGCAATTTATTTCAAACAAACAATCAAAAGCATGTAAGTTTGTAATAGATTGTTATCATAGATAAAAAAACGTGCAAATGCGCGAAAATCTATTGCATTCTACCCCCCCTTAAAATAAGTTTCGTCCCCGAAACATACTAACCTCGGGAAAAAGGTGTGGGTATTTCTCGCGCATGGAATCCTCAGTTTCCCACGTTGCCTCCTGTGTGCACTGGTTAGACCATAGAACTTTCACCATTTTTATATCTTTTCTCCTCGTACTGCGCACCTTAGAATCTAGGATCTCGATAGGCTTCTCCTCATAAGATAAGTTCTCATCAAGGTCTAAGGGCTCGGGATCTAGCACATGCGATTTATCAAGGACATATCGCTTCAGCTGCGAAATATGGAATACATCATGGACCTTACCCAACTCATTGGGTAATGCTAGTCTTTAAGCGACCTTTCCCACCTTCTCTGTGACCTCATAAGGTCCTATAAACTTTGGGCTCAACTTTCCCTTCTTGCCAAACCTCATCACTCCCTTCATCGGTGAAACTCTCAATAACACATAATCCCCTACAGCAAACTCATCAGGTCTCCTCTTAAGATCTTCGTAGGACTTTTGTCGATCCTGGGCCGCCTTAAGTCTTTCCCGAATCATTTTTACTTGATCGGTCATCTCCTCTAACATAGCCGGACCTAGAGTGACAGATTCGCTGAAATCGTCCCAACATACTGGATTACGACATCGACGACCATATAAGGCTTTGAAAGGTGCCATCTGGATGCTTGCCTGGTAACTATTATTGTATGAAAATTCCACCATGTCCAGGCACTCATCCCAAGATCCTTGCGTATCCAAAGCTACAGCTCGCAACATATCTTCAAGTCTTCTATTCGTGCGTTCAGTTTGTCCATCAGTAGCCGAATGAAAAGATGTGCTCCTAAGAAGTTCTGTGCCCAAAGCTCTCTGAAATGCTTCCCAAAATTTCGACACGTATCTAGTATCACGATCAGACACTATAGATCTAGGGACACCATGATATCGCACAACATTCTTAAGGTAAGCTCGAGCCAACTGATCCATATCCCACTGATTATTCATCGGAATGAACCTAGCACTCTTGGTGAGTCTATCCACGATCACCCATAATGTATCATTTCCCGACCTAGTCCTCGGTAGACCCAAAACAAAATCCATCGATATGTCATCCCATTTCCATACAAGAATATCCAAAGGTTGGAGTAAACCGACAGGCCTCTTATGCTCGCTCTTTACTTTCTGACAAGTCAAACATTTGGAAACGAATTCAGCAATATCTCTTTTCATTCCAGACCACCAAAATGTCTGCTTCAAGTCTTGATACATTTTATCTCCTCCTGGATGAACAGAGTACCTTGAACTATGAGCCTCTATTAAGATCTTATCCTTAAGCTCTATGCAAGTAGAAGGTATACACCATCGACCCTTGTATCGAAGGCTACCATCATCAAATATCGTGAATCCTTCGGCTTTTCCTTCTTTAACTTGTTCCCTCGTCTTCTCCAATAAAGAGTCACCCACTTGATTTGTCAAAATTTCCTCAAAAATTGAAGGTCGAATGGATAAGGCTGCTAACCGGGACTCTAGCTCCCCATGCTGCACAATCTCAAGATTCAATCTCTCCATGCCTCTCTGCAACTCTCTAGGGATAGTCAAGGAGGCTACGGAATGACTGGTTTTCCTACTCAAAGCATCGGCTACCACGTTAGCCTTACCCTCATGGTAATTGAATTCCACGTGATAGTCATTAATCAACTCTAACCACCTTCGTTGCTTCATATTCAAATTTGGTTGCGTATACAAGTATCGCAAGCTCTCATGATCAGTATAAATCTTGCACTTCACTCCATACAAGTAATGTCTCCAAATTTTCAAAGCAAAGACAATGGCTGACAGCTCCAAATCATGAGTCGGGTAATTGATTTTATGTGGTTTAAGTTGTCGTGACGCGTACGCAATAACCTTTCGATCTTGCATAAACACACACCCTAACCCATTTTTCGAGGCATCACTATACACAAGGTATTCAGATTTGCTATCTAGAAGGGTTAAAACTGGTGCAGTAGTCAATCTCTCCTTCAATGTTTGGAAGGCTTTTTCACTCTCCACCGTCCACTCAAATTTCTTGTTTTTCTTCATTAAATTGGTCATCGGTCGGGCAATCTTTGAGAAATCATTCACAAATCTTCTATAATAACCAGCTAAACCCAAAAAGCTTCGAATCTCAGTCACATTTTTCGGCGTAGGCCAATCTCTCACCGCCTCAATCTTAGCTGGATCCACGGTAACTCCCTCCTTGGATACAAAATGCCCTAGGAATGATACTTTCTCAAGCCAAACTTCACACTTAGAAAATTTGGCATACAGTTGATTCTCCCGAAGTATCTGCAATACTTTCCTCAAGTGCTGCTCTAGCTCTCCCTCATCCTTCGAATACACTAAGATATAATCAATAAAGACCACGACGAACTTATCAAGACATGTAAATACCCGATTCATCAGACACATTAAAAGCTGTCGGTGCATTCATCAACCCAAAGGGCATCACTATGAACTCAAAATGCCCATAGCGAGCCCTAAAGGCCGTCTTAGGTACATCTATCTCCGCTATTCTCAACTGATGATAGCCAGATCTCAGGTCAATCTTGGAAAACATTCCAGCCCCCTTTAGTTGATCAAACAAGTCGTCGATTCTCGGTAGAGGATATTTGTTCTTCACCGTAACCTTGTTCAACTCACGGTAATCTATGCATAGTCTCACACTCCCATCCTTCTTGCGAACAAACAGCACAGGCGCCCCCCAAGGTGAAACACTCGGTCGTATGTACCCCTTCTCCAACAACTCTTCTACTTGTTTTCTCAATTCTTCCATCTCTGCTGGTGCCATCTTATAAGGCGCTCGGGATATGAGTCCCGCCCCCGGTACTAAGTCTATGGTAAATTCGAAGTCTCGAGTAGGTGGCATTCCCGGTATTTCATCTGGAAAGACGTCTACAAACTCATTTACAACGGGAACTGACTTAAGGGTCACAACCTCGTCCCCTATCCTTCGAACATGACACAAGTAACATGGTAACCCCTGTCTCAGCAACCCTTTCATCCTCAAAGATGATACCACTTTAGCTCGAAACCCCGTAGTGTCTTTACTATACTTCACCCTTTTTCCTTTAGGCCCTACAAGCCTTACTTCTTGTTTGTCACACTCAATCTCTGCCTTGAAATGGCATAACCAATCCATCCCGAGAATGATGCCTAATTCATCCATGTCAAGCTCATAACAATCGCTAGGAAAAACGACTCCCCCTATGGTCAAAGGAACTCCTCTATATAGCCTAGTACACTGAAACAACTCTCCTGATGGAATCTCTACGACATTAGAGGTGGGTTCGGGGTCTTTTAATCCTAACTCCTCAATCTTTGATGTGCATACAAAAGAATCAGATGCTCCAGTATCAAACAATACTTTAACAGGCACGGAGTTCACATGGAACGTACCTGTCACCACATCTTTCGCGGACTCTGCTTCTCTGCTATTGATGGCAGTCAACCTTCCATTCGTTGTATGTGCTACAGTCGAACTGGCTCCTCCGTTGCCATTCCCGGTAGTGTTCCCATCAGATCCTCCTGTCTTGAAGCTACTTTGAGGAGAGCGGTTTCCGTTCCAATCCCTATGTTGGTACAGCTTCCTACCATTGTGATCGTTCCCATTCCTGTTATTTTCGAAATTTCCCGGTCTAGAGCTTTGTTGGCCACTATGTTTTTGAGCTGGATGTCCATGCTTTGCATAGCACTCGTACTCTCGATGTCCTAGCTTGCCACAGTATTTGCATTCAACCGGATTTCCATTACGGTCTTTCCCTGGGTGGTTGTTGGGACACTTGGCGCAAAAGAAGACCCTCTCCCTGCCATGGCGGTCCTTGATCATCTTTCGGTCATTGGCACCTCCCAACTGAAGTTTGCCATTTCTACCATTCCCGTTGTGTGGGTCATTGAAGTTGCGATGCCTCTTGTGGTTATGAAAGCTGTTTTGCGGAGGAAAGCTGTCCTTCCTTTTCTCCCCACTGGTGGCTGCCACATTACTCATCTCAAGCCTTTTTCCTTTGCCCATCTTAATCAAGCTCCCAACTTGTGCAGCTCTTTGGTACATAGCGTCCAAAGTGGTATATCTGTCGCTATCGATGTGAACTTGCACCTCATTCACCAATCCCAACTCGAACCTTTGCATCCTTTTTTCTTCGGTGGGGACGTCATCAGGGCAATGTTTCACATATTCCATGAATTTCTTATAGTATTCATCCACGGACATCTCACCCATCTCAAGCCTCGCCAATTCATTAGACTTTTGCTTCCTGATGTGCGGTGGTTAAAACTTTTCTCGAATCAGCGTCTTAAAATCATTCCAACTCACCGGATTATCGAGATCACTCATCACACTATTTCTTGCATTCGACCACCAATAATCTGCCTCTTCTTGAAGGTAGAATGCAGCATGGTCTACTCTCAAGCTCTCAGGGCATTGCACCACGTTAAACAGTTTATCAAATTCTCGCAACCAACTTTCCAAAGCTGCAGGTTCCCCAGCTCCTGAGTACGTTGGAGGTTTGTTCTGGGAGATCCTCTTGCTCATAGAGGAAGCTGTCTCTACGGTCGACTTGGACTTTGACTTCCGCTCCTCAGCTAGTTCCATAACTAGCTCACGTAATGCCTTGTTGGAGGAGTGACGTCTCAAGCGCTTGTTAGATAGAGGAGGCATTTCCTGCTAACATCACATCCAACACAAATACAAGTTTACTTTTCATATATGCCAAAATGTCGAGGAAGAGTGGTGTTGAGGCTATAAACTAATGATCTCAACTTAACTATATGCATACACCCACCCATGATGATCAACCTTATACTATATTACCTTTATCTTCTTTCTCAGTTGCAAATACGAGTTATATAAGCTGGGCTCACAGGATTTCCTAATGGGCAGATGGAAGACGGAATGCACGTATAGGAACTGAAAATTATCATATATGATTCCTGAGCACCTAAGACATAATGCAAGGTTCAAATAAACATCATATTTAGGGTCATAATACAGATTTAGTAGGTTGTACCGAAGGATTTCTAACACTAAATAATGCTCGATACTGCAAAGGTCGTAACTAGCATCTATTAAGCAAACCAAAGTTTGTAAGAATGTCATACGTATGAACAAATTACACTTATCATTATGACATCAGGCTATTAAACTTATTCTACTTATGCACATGCAATGATCACCACAATGCAACCATAAGTCGTATATCTATCCAAAATCTACCCCAGCTCTCACGCGCAACGTTAACTTCAATTAACTCTTAAAGACTTTAAAACACAAGCGTCAAAGTAGGAACTGTTTAAACGAAACAAAAAATCGTAAAGGACAAGAGGAAATTCGGGTGTTACATAAAAGAAAGAAAAAGAAAAGATAAAAAGAATTACTCGAATAGACATTCACGATTAACTTTAAAGGAGATAAACGAGTAGAAATTTTGGCAGCACCTCCCCTAAAAACGGAGGGTTTTATCAAGCTGAACAAACAAGGCAACACAACTAAAACAATCCGAGGCTTTAAGCACATTTCAAAATGTTACGACAGAATGAATCATCGTCGGCTCATCAAATCATCAACTCCATTACGGACCGTGGTTCCAGTATTGACGCATAGGTTTTAATGGTTACAAAAGAAGTAAATTTGTAGACATACATACAAAACTACGCAGCGGACTATGGATCATGCAAGGAGTCACGTGGCTCTATACAAAAGACATATACAACCCAAAAAGAAACTTTACAAGTGACGTAAAAGCTACAAAGCATTGGCTACTAAGAAAAGATTGCTATCATCGTACTCCGCTCTTTCCCCCCAATGCAATGCAAGAAGCTCCTATACCTGTTATGTCAAACAATGATCCTCCTGCTGCTCAACATAATGACCATAGCCACATGTATCATAGCAGGAACATCATAGAAAGTCACGAAGAAACAACAACGGATACACGTCAGTAATCAATGAACTTATAACAATCAAAATCATAGAACATGGATAGGCAACGGTATAGCACAACAATAACGAATCTACTCCTCTGTCTAAACACTTATATTTACTCATGATTTCTCCTTCAAACTAATAATTTCTCGAACTATATTCAAGGATAGTGGATCTTCTCTATTCATGGCATAGTGACATGGCCAAGGACGTTATCGATCACCCGGCGTCCATGGAAAAGTACGAGCTCATACCCCCTCCAGCTGACCCTCTCGGGTCCTACCTTCGGGAAACTAATACACTGGGGTACCAATCCAGTGATGAGGCAACCATATTGGGGTTTGCAAGGCCCGCACGGTGACACCTTAGTCAAGGGGCGTTATCGGCCACGACCCGGCGCCCAATGACTAAAGTATGCTCATACCCCCATTACGGTGGTCCCGTCGAACCTCACCTAGGGGACTACTAAATCAACAAGATATAATCCAGCTAAGTCACGCTAACTAATCATAATCAAGGTTCCATAATTAGGTACTCACTTCGATACTACACCCAACCATAGAGCGTTCTCTTCTATCTAGAAACTTGTTCCCTTAGTCTCCTTATACTTTCATCCTACTTGCCTATATCACTATTAGGGCTATTCGGTAGCATAGTTTACTTGTTGACAATCTAAAATTCTATTATGATGTATATAATCACAAGGTATCAATAATATCTTGAAACAATGAACATAATAAATTATCTACTGCGTGTACGTACCTACAAGCGTCACTGCACGACCAAAAATCACAAAATCACCCAACTAAGACTGTACTTTCCTCTTAAGAATTGGGAACCTATACAAGTTAGGAATAGAACTAATAAGTTCTCTTAACTACTTTGTCATGCCAGCTAAAACAAAAGTATTATCATCCTTATAAGATCAGTTTCCAATTACTTTAGCATACAGACATCTCATTCACTACAAGTCGAAATCACTAGCTCAATAATAACATAAGTCTTTCCATCGATGAAAGAGAAAAGGGAGTGAGCGAGTCGTTCTTCTACATCAACCAAATTTGAGTCATATCGATCCACATTACTTTAAGATAACATAGCAATCCACATATAACTCTTACAATGTTAATGTAGTGCTAATATGACGACAATGACAAATCTTTAGGTTCTCACATCGCAATAAGATTTATTATATTATCCAAGGTTAGGACGAACTATAATCAAGACGTCATAACAAGTAACTTTAATAATTCTCAACAAGTCGACACTATGCTTATAACCTTACTTATATTATTTATTTATAAGTTCAATAACCTAGTAAGAGCACTAGTAATCAACATTAATAATTTCTTTTACTTTGACAAGGTCACTTAGAATTTCCATACCTAATTAAATTCCAACATTCAATCACAAATAAAGTTACTCATGTACTAAAACACCATTAAAATAGCACACAACCATTATTTTCATTCATACTTTAAACTCTAGGTCATAAACATGTTTAATTCATCAAACACACTCTTACCCACAAAAGGATTCAATGAAAATTACTACAAAGTTTACTACTTTTCATTCATACATCAAAAATCACATTCATGAGTACATGCAAAACCTTAATCAAATTCATATTTATACACCAACTCATAAACTTGATAAAATCACAATTAAACTAGTGAACTAGTTAAATAATAGAAGAGATAGCTTACTAAGATGAAGCAAGAGAAAGGTGAAGAGGAAGGAGATGGTAAAGGTCGTGATTGGGCTGCTGCTGTCGGAAAACCACCACGAAAGGTGGTTGCTGCTGCGTGGGGAAGACCCACGGTGCTGCAGCGGAAAGAGAACACGACCGTGCTACGACCGTGCTGCTGGTTGCTCGGTTGCTACGTACCCGGTTGTCGATGGTAGCTGTGGTGGGGCAAAGATCGTGACTTGGTGGTGCAGGGGCCGCAGCTGGTGTCACGGTGGCGCCGCTAGGTCAGGTTGTGCGTGAGGAAGGAGTGAGAAGGGAGAAGGGAAGGAGATGGGTGACGGCTACTCTATAAAAGAAATGAGGGTTTTGTCTCACTTAAGAATAAAACCCTACTTCACTTAATTATCTTATTTATTTACTTTTCTAGATTAATTTTCTCATAAGACCCAATTAAGACAACTCACATTCATTTTTTTCATATATTTTTTTAATACGATTATAGTCGTATGATTCGGACCTCTTTATCTAAGAAATCGTGACTACATTTCCAATATATATATAACATTTAAATTCGTATGAGAAAGAAATTTATTAAACAAATTCAAAATAATTAAATATATTTGCAAAATCTATAAAAGTTATTAAAATATTACTTAATTACGTCATTAAATCTCGAGGTGTTACAGACGATCTCTCATAAGAGGAGTTGTTTCACAAATGTAGCCTAACATACTATTTGGCATAAAAAAAAATTTTCAAATAATAAGTAATATCAATTGACATTATTGACTTCCTGGAATCCGCCTTTCAAGTGTAAAAAAGGGTAAAAGGGGTTGAACGATTCCATTCAAAGCATATGGATGTATTTATCGCATAATTGATAATTATATAGTAAAAAAAAAAGAAAAGATGAAAATAAAAAGGGGATATGTATCGAGGTTGATGCATACCTAAATCATTAGAAGAAGCACCGATGAAACAAGGATAGCTTCAGACCTTCAACTGAGAGAGATATAAGAACAGTATTAGGGTGATAAAAAGCGACAAATATTTTAAAGAAAAGATGATACATTAAGGTGAAAAAAGAATAAAAAAAAAAAGGTGAAACATGCTTTCTTCCTTAAAGAGAAAATTAAGAGTAAAAACTAAAAAGTAAAATACCCACTAGAGAAAAAATAGAAAAATAAGATGACAAAATGATAAAATATGGTGGAACTCAATTTATTTTTACTTGATATGAAAATACGCATTAAACATGTATCCCATAAGATTGCTTCTCTTCATTAGTACTACCAAATTTTAAGGATGAGTAATGAGTTGTTTTGGGATGATTTGCGACTCAACAATCCAACTCAACCCAACTTGATCCATTGTCATGTAAACAAATTAAAAAGTAAAAGTCTGTATATTAAGATTAATATATGAAATTTTTTGAAAATTAATTATTAAATAAATAGTATATTAAACTAAGCGGGCGGGCGGGTATACCCGCGGGTAATTTTTTGGTGTCGCTACCCGCCCGTTTATCTTGTCGGGCGGGTATTACCCGTCCAAACTTTAAATTTTTTTGAAAAACGTTGTCCATGCCCGCCCGTTTTTCGAGCCGGATTGGGCGGGCCTAGCGGGTAGCCCGCCCATGAACAGCTCTAATTCATACATAATGGTTGAAGATCTCCTTATTATTGATCAATTTCATGAGTTGCAAAGGATGCATGCCAACCTTAAATTACATAAAATTGAAACTGATGAAGTATTTCTTATTTCGAGTATAATAGACAAATTGCCTCCCTCTTGGAGGGATGTTAGACATGCTCTTAAGCATAAAAGAGAGGAGATTACACTCTCCGATCTTGGACAACACATAATTGTCGAGTCTAGCATTCGGGTTCATGAGAATCGGAAGGATGACAATCCTAATGTTGCTACAATCAACATGGTTGGGGAAGGGAAACCACAATCCCGTCCCGGAGATAAGAGGAAGAGAAATGACTCTTCCAAGGGCAAAGCTACTATTCCCAATACCGAAAAGGTATGTTGGGAGTGTGGTAAACCTGGGCACCGAAAGAAGAATTGCTTTGTTCTAAAGAACAAGCAAAATAAGACAAAGGGGAATGGTCAAGCTTCTACAAGCAAAGGACCATCCACTCAAGCTAATCTTGCAATTTTAAATGAAAATTCTAATATGAGTTTTTCATCTATGAATACTAATTTTAGTGCTTTGTAGGATGATTCTTTGTCTTGGTGGATCGATTCGTGGGCAGCGAGGCATGTGTGCAATTCTACACAATGGTTCAAATCCTTTAACAAGGTTGTTGATGGGGAGCATCTCTACATGGGAAACAATGCACCTATCAAGGTCCAAGGCAAAGGACAAGTTGAATTATTGTTTACTTTGGGGAATCTCTTAGTTTTAAGAGATGTGTATTTTGCACCCGAAATAGGTAGAAATTTAGTCTCGGGTCCTATTTTGAATCGGTTGGGCTACAAACTAGTGTTTGAAGCCGATAGGTGTATTATCTCTAAAAACAATTTGTTTATTGGGCGTGCTTTTCTATGTAATAGTTTGTTTAAACTTTCTTTAGATTTGAATTAAAATTCCATTTGTAATGTTTTAAGTATGAATGAAAGTGATGATTTGCATTATTTGTGGCATGTTAGACTAGGACATGTAAATTTTAACAAAGTTTCTTTTATGTCTAAACATGAACTCATTCCTATGTGCATTAAAATGTCTAAGAATTGCAAAACGTGCATGTTAAATAAGATCACTAGAACACCCTTTAAAAGTGTTGAAAGGAAAAACGAAATTTTGGAGTTAATCCATAGTGATCTTGGTGATTATCATAGTACCCCCGCCTTTGGGAAAGAAAAAGTATGTTATAACTTTTATCGATGATTTCTCAAAGTTTTGTTATGTATACCTTTTACATACAAAAGATGAGGCTCTTGAACATTTTAAGATTTACAAAAATGAAGTAGAATTACAAATTGGTAGTAAACTTAAAAGGTTAAGAACCGATAAAGGAGGTGAATATTATGATCCTAATTACTTTAATTCCATGGGTATAATACATGAAACAACCGCCGGTTATGCACCACAATCAAATGGTGTGGCCGAGAGGAAAAACCGTACTCTACAAGAGATGGTTAATTCCATGTTATCCTACTCGGGTTTGAGTGATGGATTTTGGGGTAAAGCAATGTTGACGGCTTGTCACATTCTTAACCGAGTTCCAATGAGAACGAATAAGGAAACTCCTTATGAGCTTTGGTACAAAAAGAAACCAAACTTAAGCTATCTTAAGGTTTGGGGATGTAGGGTCATTGTAAGAGTGCCCGGTAACAAGAAAAAGAAACTCGGTGAACGAGGTCTTGAATGCATCTTTATAGGCTACGCTATTCATAGCAAAACCTATAGGTTCTATGTTATAGAACAAAATGACTCTATATCGATTCATTCGATTATAGAGTCAAGAGATGCGATTTTTGATGAAAATAGATTTTCATCATTAAGTAGACAAAGAAATCTACAAGTTTGTACCAATGACGATGTTGATGATAGTCAACAAGGTTCACTTCTAGATGTTGATCGAAGTCAACAAATAGATGAACAAGATATAGTTGATCCTATTCCTAAACGGAGTAAGAGACAACGGAAAGCGAAAAGCTTTGGACCAGATTTCCATGTATACTTGGTTGAAGGTGATAGAACTGAAGTATCTTCTAGCGTTCCATATTTATATAATGTGGAAGGTGACCCATTGACTTATAGCGATGCTATGGCATCACATGATAGCGCCTTTTGGAAGGAGGCTATTGATGATGAGATGCAATCCATCATGGGAAATAACACCTGGGTGTTAGTGAATCTTCCTCCTACTTGTAAGCCAATCGGTTGCAAGTGGATTTTCAGAAAGAAAATGAAAATCGATGGTACTATTGATAAGTTCAAAGCCCGTTTAGTGGCTCAAGGCTTTAGGCAAAAGCACGGTATCGATCATTTCGATACATATGCACCGGTTGCAAGAATAACCACTATTAGATTATTGGTAGCGTTAGCTATGGTCTATCATATAGAAATACATCAAATGGATGTTAAAACCGCATTTCTATATGGGGAATTAGATGAGGAGGTTTATATGAAACAACCCGAAGGGTTTGTTTTGAAAGGACAAGAGCAAAAGGTGTGTAAACTTGTGAAGTCCTTATATGGACTTAAACAAGCACCTAAGCAATGGCATCAAAAATTTGATGAAACCATATTGTCTTTTGGATTCAAGTTGAATCAAGCCGATAAGTGTGTATATAGCAAGTTTGATAGCCATGGTAATGGCGTTATCATTTGTTTGTATGTCGATGACATGCTTATCTTTGGTACTTGTAAAGCACAAGTCCAAGAGACAAAAGACTTTTTGTTTAGATCCTTTCAGATGAAGATTATGGGGGAGGCTGATGTATGTGATCTTAGGAATTAAGATCATAAGGCAAGGGAACCGTATTAAGTTAAGTCAAGCTCACTATGTTGAGAAGATAGTTAAGCGGTTTAATATGCTTGATAAAGCGCCGGTCTCTACTCCCATGGAACCGGGTATGAAATTTGCAAAACATACCGGTCAACCAATTTCACAATTGGAGTATTCAAAGGTCATAGGATCTTTGATGTATGCTATGACGAGTACTAGGCCCGACATAGCATTTGCGGTTGGTAAACATAGTAGATTTACTAGTAACCTGGGTCCCTATCATTGGATGGCGATAAGGAGAGTATTAAGATACTTGTTGCGTACCAAGGATTATGGTATTGCGTATAGCGGAGAACCTCCTAATCTAGAAGGTTATTCCGACGCTAGCTGGATCGCTAATGAAGAGGATAACTCTTCTACTAGTGGATGGGTGTTTGTTTATGGGGGACGTGCTATTTCTTGGTCCTCTAAGAAACAAACATGTATAGCCGACTCTACGATGTCAGCTGAGTTTATAGCTCTTGCTTCAGCGGCTAGTGAAGCAGAGTGGTTAAGGAATCTCATGTTTGAGATACCTTTGTTACCTAAGCCAATTTCACCGGTGGCAATCCATACGGATTGCATGACGACTTTAGGTAGAGCTTATAGTCAAGTATATAATGGTAAGTCTCGTCATATTGCTCTTAGGCATAGCCTAGTGCAAGGACTTATCATTAATGGGGTCATAACTTTTGACTATTGCAACACTAAGTTCAATGTGGCGGATTCGTTTACGAAAGCAATGAATAGAGATTCAATTGAGAAAGCCTCAGTTGAAATCGGTTTATGTCAGTAAAATCATTTGGGAAAGACCAATTCACGCATGAGTAATGTCGTGTCTGAATTCAATGTGGTAAAGTCCTCTTGATTTTTGTTAAAGCAACTCGTTATATGACCCATCGTTGCTTTGTACCGTGATGGAATAAGGTAGTTGTCTTGAAAGTTCTCAAGATCAAGGGTTGAAGAGCTCTTGGTATTATATCCATGTCACGGGGATATGTTTTATACGTACTGAGAACCTACCTATATAAGTTTGAAGTGTGGCCGCTTCAAGTAGTCCAGATTGGCATAATGACTATGATAAACTTATGAATAAGATACGGACACGTCCTTATAATGTGTCAAGTTAAGAACTTTGTGTTATTTATTTTGTGTGTATTACATCTTCAAGCGGTTGGAAGGGTCATTTGATTCAATTCCATATGGAAATCAATTTTGGCTCGATCACTTGTTAAGTGTGTTGTACTAGGCGTTATTTCAATCCGCAGGGAAGATATTAGCGTTGATGCATGAAATGTATTATGAGTTTTGGTAAATGAGAGGCTTATTATACCCAAAATGGGGGAGGATTGTTGAACATTTAGTGTATAATAATCCTGAATATAATCACTATGTACTACTAAGGTAGTGGGACAATACGTATCAAATTATTAAGTCCGTATAAATCACTAAAGCTACTAAAAGTAGTTGGACAAAACGTATTAATATACTAGGTCCAATAGGCATTAAAGATAAGACTAAACAAGGAAAAAGGGGGACCTAGGCAGTGGCTAAAAGCCGACTCGGCGGTCCCCCTGGTAGTGCTAAAGCCGAGTCGGCTTTAGCCCTCTGGAAAATCATGAATTTGGTCAGAGACCAAAAGCCGAGTCGGCGGTCCCTTTTTTGGACCCATCGTCGACTCGGCGGTTGGGGTCAGAATAGTGCCGTTGCATTTTCTTCCCGTTTTCTATGTAGAAAATGTCTTGGGTTCCTCCTTAATGCTCATAATCTCTGAGATTATTGTAATCAATCATAATCAATTGTGTGATTATGAGCATAGGCTCCTCATTTACTCTTTGAATATATATAGGTGCCTTGGGTGATTGAGTTCTTTACACCATTTTTCTGAATTCTCTGAAGCTTCCTCTTATTTGTCTTATGCACTCAAAAGAGTAATTAACTTTTGTTTGTGTATTCCTTACTCATAATTTCCAAACACATTGTTCTTAAGTAATATACCTTGAGTACTAAAGGTATATTGTAGTTGATTGTATCTCGTTGTGAATTTCCAAACGTCAAACCCAAGTACCTTTGTGGGGGAAATGTCACAAAAGGATAGTGAGCACACGCCTTCAACTTGTATCAAGTTTTCGGGTAACGGTTGTCGTTACACAACAATCTTCTTTAGTTTATTGCTTTGTAATCATCTTGTAATTTCATTTTGTCATCACACAAAGGGGTTTATACAAATTCCCGATTGTAATTTGTATTACATTATTTAGTTCCCTAATAATCTTTTGTGATATTTAATCTTCATCGATGGCAACAATGAAGGACTTTACTTCTAACTTTGCCAAGTTAGAGAAGTTTGTCGGCGTTGATTTTAGACGTTGGCAAAAGAAGATGATGTTTATGCTCACTACTTTGAACGTGGCTTATGTAATAAGCTCACCTAAGCCGAATGCTCCTAAGGCGGATGATCCGGAAACGGAGGTCCTTGAACAAAATCGAAAGAGGTCCAAATGGGACAACGATGATTTCATTTGCCGGGGACACATTCTCAATGGTATGCAAGACGCTTTAGTTCCCTAATATGTCATTTGCCCCTCACTAGGAGCACCAACCATGACTAGTATCACCTTCAACTATAGTAACAAAAGGGTGTTCAGAGTCAGAATTCGACACAACCATGACGTGAAACATGAATTATAACCAGAAGCACCAAAACACCAAGTTTTCCTACGAAATCACGACTTAAAATACCAAGTTGTGGCTGGTGCATAAGTTATAACTTCACAAAAGTACTGTATGCATCTCAACTCACATTACTACCAAATGATTGATTAAAGTGTCAGGCTTGACAAAAGACACAAATGTATGCAACAGGGTTTCTGTTCAGTGCTCCCTAAAATTTGATGTATATATGGTGGACGTATTTCATACTTTGGCATATTTAGTAGCAATACATATCTTAAAATCTACCAAACTAAATAATCAGGCCAATTTCATTGATGATTTCGACACTTTTGGCAAGGATGATTGTTCCACGTTAACAATACAAAAGCCTTAATCAATATGGGTAACCTACGTGAACCAAATTAGTTCAATGTGGGAAACCGTCGCAATGATGATTCTTCGTAGATTCAAAATGTAAATCCAAAACAGCAAATCATAATTGTAATACCGTTTAAATTTATTATCAGGGGGGATAAGCCTAAAAACAAAAAGTAAAAATAGGGGAGAAAAATTGAAAAAATTACTAGGCATTTCATCGAACAACTTCTGTGCATCTACTAATTCCTGTTGAGGGATGACACATAATACAATATAAAAACCCACAATTGGATTTCCATTCTATAGTTTACATACAGTCTTGTGATGGGGAATTATTAGTATTTCTTAAAATTAAAACAAAAATCCTTCTAGGGTTTCTGCATAATTTAGTGCAATCACTAGCAAACTAACCATAAAAATGCAATTAACCCATAAATTTGAGGTAAATTATGTAAAGAAAACCTTCAAAATTAAAAAATTTAGAAATTTACCAAACAAAAGAGAATGGTTGAGACGGTCTTTGGTTTCACGAGCCACGTCTGGCCGCCTGTGGACTGTGGCAGTCGCCGGCGGTTGAAAGGTGAGCAGAGTTATGGTGATTGAGGAATCGTATGTGGAGGTTGTTATATACTGAAGACTGTTTTTTATTAGTTGATTGAGGACTGAGGTTGTGAAGGAAGAAAGGAAGAAAAATGGTGATTATTGAGTGTAGTGGGCTAGTGGCTTCTAAAAGCCATATACTTCACAAGACCATCTTTTGAGAAACTCATCCTATAAATCGATTTTAATATATTTAATAGCGTAATTAATAAAATATAAAAAAAAATTTAGAATATGAATTTTGTGTTTTAAGGTTATTTTTCTTAGAGACGATCTCTCTTAAGAAAAGTTGTTTTACCAATTTAGCCTAACATACTATTTGGTATAATTTTTTTCAAAAAATAGTAATATCAATTGACATTATTGACTTCCCGAAATCCGGCCCTCAAGTGTAAAAAAAGGTAAAAGGGGTTGAACGATTCCATTCAAAGCATATGGATGTATTTATCGCATATTTGATAATTATATAGTAAAAAAAGAAAAGATGAAAATAAAAAGGGATATGTATGGAGGTTGATACATACCTAAATTGTTAGAAGAACCACCGATGAAACAAGGATAGCTTCAAGCCTTCAATTGAGAGAGATTTAAGAAAACTACTAGGGTGATAAAAGACGATAAATATTTGTCATGATAAAGGAATAGGTTACTTATTAGAGTGTAGACAACAAATTAATGTGAAATAAAAAAAATAGTAATACATTAAGGTGAAAGAAAAAATGATACATTAAGATGAAAAAAAAGAGAGGACAGTGAAACCTGCTTTCTTCCTTAAAGAGAAAATAGAGAGTAAAAACTAAAAAGTAATATACCCAGTAGAGGAAAAATAGAAAATAAGGTTACGAATTGTTAAACAATGGTGGAACTCAACTTAATACCCATCAAACTTGTATGCTATAAGATTAATATATCAAAAATTAAAAGAAACTAATAGGGCATTATCCAAAATAAACATGTTGTAAAGTAAAATATGCATACTAAAATTGAAAAAATGTCAACAATTATTCAAAGGTACAAAGGAATAGATTATTTCCATATGTTTATAAAATTAAATCGTAGAGAGCAAAAGAACATAAAACAAACAAAAAATGATACAACCATATTGTTGTTAATAGAATTAGAATTTCCATCTTAATAAACATATGTTTTTTCATCAAAAAAAAAATTAATCGGCATCCTCCTCATTCAAGTCATAGTGAGCTCTTTTGATGAGCCTTAAGCAATCTATCCTCCTCCTCCCCCTCATCCCCTAAAGTGCCCTGAATCCAAAATAAGAGATTATGACGATACTTTGTGCTGGAATATATACTGAGTTGATGACTATGACTATGACTATGACGAAGATTTAAAATTTGTATACCTCTTCAAGTTGTTGTAGGGCCGTATGATTGTTATTGTCTTCAATATCATTTTGTTGAGGGAAAATGATGTGTCGCAGTTTAGAAATCCAATTCATATTAGCCAAAAGCGCAATGAAAGAACACATGATGATAACAACAATGGCTGCCCACAAGGACTTAGGAGAAATTACAACGTAAACTCCAGTCACAAAAGCCAATAATGTGAAGTAAAGTGAAACCAAGAGTAACTTCATGCTTCGATCAATCAAGACTAGTGACTTATTAGGATCATAAACCATGGACCAAACTAGAAATATCAAGATCAACATGGAACAACACATTGCTATTGTATCAGATAAAAGAAACACTAAGAAAATTGCTTTCTTAGCTAACATTGCTTCTCCTGTATTTTGATCCAATCCACCAGGGAGTGTAAATCCTGCTGTGAATGTTATGGTAGCTAAAAGTGCTGCTACCAAAGATAGTGTGTTTCTCACATCTAACAAATTTGCTTTGTTCTCGAAATATGTTGTTTTTATCGTTGGATCAAATCCTATACTTTTGCACATCTGCTTCTGCAAGTAATTTGGAATTTCAGTTGTTTTAAGTTAAGTTGGACTTATTATCAATATTAGCATATAATTGAGAAAACAAAAGGTGCACACACTTTATAAGTCAAGGAGATATTATTCAAAAAATATATGATCATGGGAGGATGGACTCCAAAAACTTATAAAATATATGTCAACAACCCTCTTACCAACTCCAATTAACAATATAGTACTATCTTATCAATCACTTTTGACTTCGTCAAGAAACCAACTCAATCAAAAGGTTAAGTTGATGGTTGAGGCCATAGGATATATTATAGACTCTAATACACCCTTTCACATACGAACCCTTTGAGTTAGAATTGTAGATGCGACACGGGCCCTCCTTAGACCTGGTGGCTGGCGCTGAATATTTTTCTTTAATTGAGAGTAAGTTAAGATTAAACCCATGACCTCTTGTCACACTAGCTCTGATACCATATCAAGAAACCAACTCAACTAAAAGCTTAAACTGATTATTGAGATTCTAATAGAGTTTGCAACTAAAATTAACATATATGTAGTACATGATGGGAAAGAAGGCATACCCATTTTGGTTGTTCCTTGTATAGTTGTTCAAGCATATCTTTGGCAGTTTTGTTTTCAAGATTATCCTTGATGTTATACCTGATTTTGTCCATATTCAGCAATGTTTCCGTTAAGAGTATATTTTTGTTTTTGATTGCTTTGTGTAAAGGTGTGAGCCCATTTGAATCTTGAACATTGATGAGATCCTTCATGTGTGGGATCTGGAGAAACTCTTCATACCCTGTTAAACTTCGAAGCTTAATGTGATGTAAAGGAGAATCCTGGTACTCATTACAATGATCGCTAAATTTTCCTGGGTAATAATCCATGAACACACGAACAACTGATGTATATCCCTTCTTACATGCTTTAACATAAGCTAAGGGTACTTCTTCAAATGCTGAATCATGATTTTGAAGCATTGCTTCTACTAACCATGCAGCTCCATTGTTAGATGCTTCATCTAAAGGGCTGTTTCCTTTTTTATCTTTTTTTGTGATCAACTCTGATGCTTCTTCCACTAGCCATCTTCCAAATTCTTTATCTGATATCAATCAAATAAGATATACATAATTGAATGTATTATTTGTTAAGGAACCATCTCAACTAAAAGTTTAAGCTGATGGTTAAGGTCTCAGAATATGTTATATACTCTAACACGCCCCCTCACACGAGAGCAGTGTGGATACGCATAGACGCTTAATGTTCCACTTTAAATGACGAGTGGTAGAGATTCGAACTCGTAACCTCTTGTTACATCGACTTTTGATATCATGTTAAGAAACCAACTCAACCAAAAGCTTAAGCTGATGGATGAGACCCTAGGATATATTATATACTCTAACAGGTAACATATATACCTTTGCAAGTTGCAACAAGATGCAAGACAGTCCGTTCATCAGATGGATCTATCAAATATCTTAAACGACTGCGTTTTTCTAATCTCTTTAAAATCTCTCTAGCCACTTGAAAGCAATCATGCTGAATCGCAAGAAACATAGTCATATGTACTGGCTCATATATATCTAATAAACTATCAAGACGACCATCATTATGAAGTGATAATATATACAACGCAAGCTTTTCACGATGGTTGAGTATAGCTAAGTGCAAAGCTGATTCCTTGTTTACATTTTCCACAAACCATGGTAGATTTCTGGGTAAATGACGATGATTTTCTTTTCTGAATGCATTTACAAGAAGCTCTACAATCTGATCAATTGATTCATTGTTGCTGATTGCTGCATAGTGAATTGGATTACGTCTATATTGGAATTCACGACATGAAATAAGGTTTATGAAACAACTTCTCCACTTATGATTAATGTCTGGGCTTTGCAGAATGTATTCAATCGGCCATACTTCACCCATTGTTACCCAAGCATGTAAAACTGTGTTTCCGTATATATCAACTCTCTTTAGTAACTCTGGGTACAGCTCGAGTAGCAGCTTGAAGAAATCCTCTGTTTTCAACAATTCATAAAGTGAATAAAAGTAATGCAAAAGAGAATCGTGGATTTTTAGGTTTTAACCATCAGTTTAAGTTTTTGATTAAGTTGGTTTCTTGACATGGTATTAGAAGTCAGTTAGCGTGATCGACAAGAGGTCATTGATTTAAATCTCAACAACTTCTAATTTAAAGTGGAATATTTACTTTCGGGTATAAAGAGGTTCTGTACACTTCTAACTCAAATTTGTTGGAAATACTTCACATGTGAAACAAGATCCTACATCGATAAAAAGTGGGTTGTGGACTTGCATATATACTTGGTGAGCTAATCCTCCTATTGCCATATGGTTTTGGGAAACAATGAACCTCACCGAGTGTAAGTGCAAGTCAACTCTCTTGACCCGGGGGTTTGTGGGCCCGAGCCCACGGGTGTCCCGTGTCCTCGCGAGTGGGCCACGGTGAGATTATGTGACGAATTGTCACGGCCTAATAAAATTCACTCTCGTTTAAGGAGGAGTGTTATGTAACATATCTTGGCGTATCAATCATCAACTTAAACTTTTGATTGAGTTAGTTCCTTAACATTGTATCAAAAGCCAACGTGACAAGAAGTCACAGGTTCAAATCTCAACCACCCCTGTTTTAAAATAAAACACTCAGCGTAAGCACAATGAGCTCTCGTGTGAAGGGGCGTGTTAGAGTATATAACATTTCCTAACAAAAAAAAAAAGAAAGAAAGGAGTATTTAGATGTAGATAAGTGCTTACTTGTGCATAAAGGTGCAAGCTCTAATGCGTTCACCTCTTTCTCACCCATAAGCAATTCAGTCCAACCTTCATTATTCACAATTTTAAGAATTTCTTTCGCAACTCTACCACATCCATTAGTGATAGCTAACAATAGAGCATTTTGTTTAGAACTTTTAATCGTATTTATATCCACTGAAATTAGATATAAAGCAAACTCTTCTTTTTTGTTGGTTATGGCATATGTCAAAGGCGTATCTCCATTCTTATTCTGCATTAACCATGCAAATGTTGTTTCATGATTTGTTGATGAAAAACCTGCTAATTGTTGTTGGATTTCTTGTTTATAAATAGCTATAATAAGAAGTTTTGCTATTTCGAGATCCTCCATTTCAGTAGAGGCATCTTGTCGAGCGAATACATGTAGAGGGTTGTCACCATTTTTGTCAATTCCAGAGATTAAGTTGACAAATATCTTCCTAATATCTGGGATTATATCATCGCTTTTCAAAAGACATTCAAACGGCCATATTTTATGCTCTTCTGCCCAAAAGTGGAATATTGAACGCTTGATATCGGTTCTTTGTTCAAGTAAGTTTGGCACTTTACGAAGCAATTGTCTACATACTTCTTCCCCTTCTATTGAAAAAAATAATAATAAAAACATTATCAAAATCAAAATAGGATTTTTTTTTTATAAAAATTACCTAGAATAATAAATTTTTTTATGGTTATCTACGCTAATTCTAATAATTGATTAATCATGAATAATGTCAACTCTAGGGATATTTGTCAGGGTAACCTTAGGTAATCCGTTGACCGCCATAGCAAGTTATATTTTTTTTAGAAAAAATAAATTAATTAAAATAGAACAACCCAAATTTGTTGCCCTGTATTTTTTTAAACCGAATTAATTTGGTTTGGTTCGATTTAGATTGTGGCCCAATTTGATTTGATTTGGATTAAAAATCAAATTCGAAAAAAATTTGATTTAATTTGATTATGAAACAACTAATCTGCAAACTGATACTTTCACCATACATAGAAATAGCCACGTTATTTTTATCGTCGCCGTGGACCAATCCGATTTATTTTTCCAATTCAGCGATAATAAAAGGCGAGACAATGTCTGGTCGCCCTTCTGTTATAGTATATAACATATATTAGGGTCTCAACCATCAGCTTAAGTTTTTGGTTGAGTTTGTTCCTTGACATGGTATCAGAAGCCAGTGTGACAAGAGGTCACAGATTTGAATCTCAACCACCCCTCATTTAAAAGTGGAATATTTAGCACCAGGTATGAGGAGAGCCTGTGTAGCATCCACACAGAGTATATAACATATCTTGAGGCCTTAACTATCAGCTTAAGTTTTTGGTTGAGTTGGTTCCTTGACACCTTCTCCCTATTATTTGTAGTATGGGTTAAAATTAATCAACTTACAAGAGGCCGGAGTGCACCATTTTGTAAAATTACTCGCTCCTATTCACCCCTATTTTGTTTTATTTGTTTTTTCACACTTGTCGAAACAATATTTTAATTTTTAAATAAAAATTATAAAAAGTTAATATTAATAATCTTTATATTGAGTCGAATTAAACAAGATTCTACATGACTATGTTTTAACTTATAGATAAAAAATAAAAAAACAAATTAAAGAAGATAAGTAAATAGTGTAAAAAAATAATAGGAACAAATAGGGTGAATAGGAGGGAGTAATTAAGGGTACCTGTGCACTTTGTTAATAGATGAAAGGGAGTATAATTATAATAACCAGCAGCACTAAAAGTATAATCAGACCCCAAGATCTCTAAAACGACATTAGTAAGTCCCATCGCTACTGCTCTAAACAACAAACTACATCCTTCCTTATCAACCATATTGCAAAGTATCTCCTTATCCATATTCATCAATTCCAATATACAATCCTCTTGAGCATACCTAATTGCAATATGACAAACTGTTCTATCTTCATTATCCTGCACTAACCAAGGACGACCCGGACCCGGGCCCGGACCCGGGCCCGTATTACTACATCTGAACACATCGAGGAAAAGCTTAACAACCTCAATATTCCCAACATAGGCTGCATAGTGTAGCGCATTCCAACCATCAGAATCTTGATCTTGGATTATTTTTTGTTTAGTTTCAAGAGGTAATACACTAAAAACCTGTCGAATGAAGTCTACCTTGTTTTTTAGTATTGCGTTAAAGAAGGTGTTTCCTCGGGCTGATGGCCCGAAGTAATATTCGGTGGGTTTACCGGAGGCAATACATTCTCTTAAGAAATCTATATCTGTTATGGATTCTACTCTCCGTAGATGCTGCTCATTAACTGTACTTTCTGAAGATGTCATTTTTTTTTCTTCCGAAAATGATGGAGATAGGGATGGCAATTCAGTCCGAATCCGACCCTAGTCCGACTCGATCCGAGGAAAATAATCCGATTCGAGTCCGAGGAAAAATGCATCCGACTCCGACTCCGACTTTATGATCCGAGTCCGAGTTAGAGACGGACCGGAGGTGGACCTGATTAATAATCCGAGACTCCGACCCGACTCCGACCCTGTAGGACATTTGACTTTGAATTTGACTTTTACACTTATATTTTGTTTCCTTTAAAACTGTAGACGTGACTGATTCAAGCTTTCTCGTATACTAGTTGTAATTTTCGATTTTGAAAAACTACTTGGTATCTTTATTTTGATTAATGAATCAAGATACGATAAATGAAATCAAGACAAATAAAATACGTCAAATCAAAATACGAGAAAATTTTGTTAAATTGTAGTAGTAGTAGGATTATTTCTCTTATTAAAATTGAAGTAACATATTTTTTTGTTAGATTGTATTTGAAAAATGTATTTTGTTAATTTGTATGCTTTAAAATCATTAGTACAATATATTAACGATATTGTTTGATAATAATCCGAAACTGCATCCGACTCCGTTGGAGATCCGAGACTCCGAGTTGGGGCAAACATGGAGTATGCATGATCCGACTCCGAGTGGAGATGGACTGAAAACAAAAGTCCGACTATTATCCGGAGCAAAGTCGGAGTATGTATAATCCGAGCCGAGTCCGACCCATTGCCATCCCTAGATGGAGAAGGGAAATTAAATTAAGATGGTTGGGAAAAGGATTAGAATTATGAAATGAGAATGAGACTAAATAATTATGGTATTTGGTTGCAGTGGAGGTTTTGAGCATGTTCATTATGTTCGACCGTATAGGGTCTCGTAAAATTAGGAGTCAATATTAGATTACATTACATAGTATATGTTAAGTGTTTAAAAAAAAATACAAAATTGTTCAAAAAAATCATAATTTTTTAAAACTGCACAGAGTCTTACAAAAATAATACTCCCTCCGTTTCCAAATGTTCTTTCCATACTTTTTGCACAGTTTTCAAAGTAAATTTTGAGCCTAAATATCTTTAAATACGCATCATAAAAAATTATAAAAAGTATACATTAAGACGAATCTAACGAGATCTCACATGGATATATTTTGTCTTGTATATATGTCTTAAAAATCTTAATCAAATTTCTCATTACAAAATAAAATATTCTAAATGGGAAGAACATTAGAAAATGAAAATAGAATATTTTAAATGGAAAGAACATTAGAAAACGAAGGGAGTATATTTTTGCTCCGCCCCTGTTTGCCGGGTGTCGTGAGAAAACGCGTACTAACAGATCATCATATGATTAATGCTGCAAGCTAGCTCAGGTAATAAAAAATTATATCCTACATATTGCATCATTCAAGTACTCAAACATTTCAACTACTAATAATATTATTAATCACACATTAATGAGTTGATCGCATAGGGAATCGGCGGGGATGGTGAGTTTAATTAGTCTCTAAAAATAATAATTTACACATTTTAAGATGATTGATTAATTAAATAATAATTAGAAAATTAATATTAATAATTCAACCCCACTCAACTTCTGTAAATAATCTCACTTATATTTTATTTTTAAGAATAATCTGTGAACTACAGCTTTAAAGTTTAGTACTTTTGCGAATTACAACCTTAATATTTATTTTTTGCGAATTACAGCCACCAAAATATCAAAGTTTACAAGTTCGGGCCAAAAACACATACCTCCGACTACTTAACCTAAAATCCCGACCACCAAAATGGTCGAAATTTTATGTTTTGGCTTGAATTTGCAAACTTTGATACTTTTGTGGTTGTAATTCGATCACAAAAAATAAACATTGAGGCTGTAATTCGTAAAAATGCTAAACTATAAGGTCGTAATTCACAAATTATTCTATTTTTAAATAATTCAATCTTTAGCTTTAATTTACTGGCAGCACAATTTTTTATTTTATAATAATTGAACTTTTACCTTTAGTTTGCTATAAATCTGTTATATCCTATTTTTAGATTATTTTTTCACAAATTCTTGATATAGACCGTCTATAGCATAGACAAGTAAATATAGGCCAACCCATTCATTAAATGAGTAACTGAATAGTCATGTCAGCCATAGGGTTGGGCTATTGAGAGAGTCGTCTATGCCATAGACGCCTAGACGGTCTCTCAGAGAACCTTCTATTATTTTTTATTGATTTAACTTTTGCCTCGAGTTTGCTATCAACATACTAATAGAGTATGTTAATAGCAAACTAGAGGCAAAAGTTGAATTATTTAAAAATAATCTAAAGGTGAAATCAAATATCTTATTTTTCAAAAATAATTTAATTTGACTCTCTATATAAGACTGAGTTATTACATGCGCATTTGTATATTGGAGTATATTAAGGTTTAATTTAGATCGGACAGCAGTATATAACATGTTCTCAAATCTCAACAATTAAAGAATAGGTATGGACAAATTTATTGATGATAGAGAAAAAAGACTTTTGACTTTATAACGAAGAAATTGCACTGCCTCCAAAATTGCTGGATATGCTTATAGGCGTTCATTTTTATTTAAATAACATAATTGTTATTTTGACTTTTGAATTAAAGAAATTTTTGTCTCTAATTGAGCCAATTTATTATATATTTTTTAATATTGTAAGTACGCACTACGAATAATATAAGTAGACATTTTTAAATACTGTAAAGTAGATATTAAGAATATGTAAATAACATTAAAAATACAATAAATAGGCATTTTAATGGGCCGAATTTGAGATATGTCTCTTAAGAGACTAGTTGTTTGAATTATTAGTTTGTTCAAAAAAAAAATTTTTTATAAGTAATTTTTATTGAGCTTATAGAAATGTGGATCTCATTCTTGTCAATGGCTTTTTCCATTGTTTTGTGGTTTATTGGTAATTAATTGTTTTTCGTGATAAACAGTTTTCAGTCAATATACCAAATCAAATAAGCAGTAGAATTTCATTGATTTTTTATTTGACAACTGACACAAGGATTATTATATTGTTCCTAATCAAATTAATAACAAGGCCTTAATCATAAGATTGTAATCATGTTAAAATTTCAAGAAAAATTATCTAGAATAATCTAACGTGATTTTCCTACTATCATCTCACCTATTGATCAACTATGAATAATCTCATCTTTCAGATATGTTTTCTTAGAGTAAACCTGGTGACCGGATGACCTGTTATAGCAAGTTTTAATTTAAAAAAATAAATTAAAATAAAATGTCGAAAAAAATGTTAAAAATGTTCAAAAAATTTATGATTTTTTATTATTTATATTTTTTATGTAAAATTTCGAAAATTTTCTATAAATTTTCAATTTACTTTTTTGGGAATTACCTACTATAGCAGGTCATCGGATTACCCAAGTCTACTTTAGACAGATACCCCTCAAAGTTGGGATTATTCATTGTTGATCAATAGGTGAGATTATTATAAAAAAAAATCATCAATAGTTTGGATTATTCTAAGTAAATTTTTCTAAATTTTATTGTTAGCTACTCAAAACTAAAAGGAAAGTATTTTCAATTGATAACAAAGGAACACCAAGGTAGTTGAGGATAATATTCATGTAAAATTTGATGAACGTGATAATAACAGTATTTCGAGTACTAATTAATGCTTAAAGATGTTCTTTAGGTAGCCATAGAATCGCCATTGGTAACGAGAAGAAAGTTTAAATTATTAGGCCGTAATAATTTGTCATATAATCACTCCATAGGTCTAATCGTGTATTTCTAACACAAACATGCATCTTTACACCTAACAAAGAACCATCTTTCTTTCAGATCAGAACAAGGTCAAGCTAACAAATTTTATCCCCACATTATGCATTTGTTTATTTGAAGGAAATGAAGAATCCTGTTGAATCTCTTTGCGATCTTGATTAGATAACAACAATACAAGATCATGAACTAAACGAATTAATTAGAGAGGAATAAAGTAGAGTAAATAACAACAACGCTCCTACTATACTTTAAAATTTAATGGAAAAAATATAATTTTTTACATTAATTTATGAATGAGACTAAGATCGATTCAATGCGATATAGCTTGATGAACGATTATGAACTTAACACAAGTATGAAGGAAAATAAATTGCAAAAATAGAACACAAGGATTTAAGGAGGTTCACTCAAAATTGGCTACGTTCCCCGTGGTGTGTAGTTTGCTTGTTTATATTATATGAGATCACTCTTACAATAGAGAATTACAATGATGCAAGAGATAAAAAATAATAGGCTATATATTTGGCTAATGGGTTTGTGTTTGTGTGTTTGGTATGACTAATTAGCTCTCTATTTATAAGCTTAGAATATTAAATAGTAGAGCTTACTTAATACAAGTTACTACTAAGTATTAATCATGATACTAATTCAATAGTGGTGCATTGTAACAGCTGGAATGCATAAGAAAAGCCACGAACATAATTCAGCCCATAGTGGAACACCAAACGTCTGACAGCAGCAGGAGAATCAGTGCTCGTTCGAGCCTGCACATCAGTGAGCTATTGTCTTGGTATCAGCAATGTGATCGTTCGAGCAGGTATCACGCTCGTTCGAGCACTGTTCATTCTAACCCACTGGATTGCTCTGATCTTGGTGCTCGTTCGAGGCATTTGAGTTGTACTGTGTGCCTTGTTCGAGCACCCACTGCAGCAGCTGACCATTGAATTTCCAAGCACCACAATATTCTTCATTTAACTCATATTAAACTCTTTTAACACATACTTTAATCTCTTCATAACTTCACCAATTAAAACACACATTAAGTTACCAACTTAATACCCACATTCAACACTCTAAGAATACCATCCAAGAGTCTCCACATGAATACACCCAATTTAGTGTACTCAAGTCCAATAATCATAACAATCTCCACCTTGACTTGAGTCCACCCAAGTCAATAAAACATTCATCATTCACTCCATCTTACAAGAATATAAAACAAGCATAAAAGAACATACACACCTCATATGCCCCAAGGGCATTACTTCAAGCAATGAGCTAGACCAACCAAGTCAACACACAATTTAAACTTGGTTGTAGGCAATGGTTTAGTCATCATGTTGGCCGGGTTTTCACTCGTATCGATCTTCTTCAAGATAACCCTCTTGTGCTCCACCTCATCTAGGATGAAGTGGTACTTGATATCAATGTGTTTGGACCTTCTATGAAATGTATTCTGATTTTTGGCCAAATGGATTGCACTTTGACTATCACAATGCACACTTACCGAACACACTTTGTTGCACATCTCACCAACAAGACCCTTGAGCCACTTAGCTTCTTTGAATGACTCGGAGGCGGCTATGTACTCCGCTTCGGTTGTAGAAAGGGCAACCACATCTTGCAAAGAAGATTGCCAACTAATTGTCGAACCACCCAATGTGAACACAAGTCCACTTGTGGACTTTCTATTGTCAAGATCACCACCAAAGTCCGAGTCATAAAACCCGGTTAGCTCGCTTGAATCCTTCCCATACATAAGACAAAGGTTAGAAGTACATTTCAAATACCTCAATAATCATTTAAGCGCCTCCCAATGTCCCTTTCCCGGATTAGACATGTATCTACTTACCATGCTCACCGCATGAGCAATATCGGGCCTAGAACATACCATAGCATACATCACGCTACCAACGGCACTAGTGTACGGGATTCCCATCATTTGCTCTTCTTCTTCTTTTGTTTGTGGACACAAGTGTTTGGATAATTTGAAATGAGAGGCAAGAGGAGTAGACACACCTTTAGAATCTTCCATGGAGAAGCGTTGCACCACCTTCTCAATATACTTCCTTTGGCTAAGGAACAAGACACCCTTAGCCCGGTCTCTCAAAATTTTCATTCCAAGGATCTGCTTGGCTTCACCAAGATCCTTCATATCAAATTCACTTGAAAGTAACACCTTCAAGTTCTCCACCTCAAACAAAGATTTACAAGCTACTAGCATATCATCAACATATAAGAGCAAATATAACAAGAAACCATCTTCAAGTTTCTTAAGATAAACACAACTATCATAAGAACTTCTAGTAAAATAATGAGAGGTTATAAAAGAATCGAACCTCTTGTACCATTGCATAGGCGATTGCTTCAACCCATGTTTCGTGACATGTCTAGAATTGTTCGATTCTTCCGTTCGACAATTCTTTTTGTTGTGGTGTATAGGAAACTGTGAATTGTTGTTGTATTCTAGTCGCTTATAATAATTTTTTAATAAATTTGATTTATATTCACCCCCTTGATCTGATCTTAGGGTCTTCAACTTATATCCACTTTCTACCTCCACTATAGCTTTAAAGTACATAAATGTATCAAATGCAACGAATTTCTCCTTTAACATATACTCCCACAATTTCCTACTACAGTCATCTATGAAGGTAATAAAATAGCGATTACCTCCTTAAGATGTTGATTCTAATGGTCCACATATATCCGTGTGTACCAATTGCAATGGTGCATTCGCTCTCCATGATAGCCCCTTCTGAAATAGAAGTCTACCTTGGTTTCCAACTGTACATATCTCACAAACTTCCTAGGGTCTTCAATAGTATGCAATCCATGCACCATATTCTTTGATTGTAAAAGTTTTAAGCCGTTGAAATGTAAATGCCCAAAACGTTTATGTCATTTCGATGACTTATTATCCTCTATAGCATCATAATAACACTTTTGTCCGTTAGTGTTAAGTTGCAGCGGAAACATGCAAATCGTCACCATTTTTGATTGAGCAATAAGTCTTCCACATTGATCTCTAAGTTGAAGATAATCACCCTCCATATGAACAATGTATCCTTTTTCAAGCAGTTGCCCAATACTCAAGATATTACTTTTCATATTAGGCACATAATAAACATTGGAAATATATTCTTCCTTTCCATTCTTCTGAAATATTCTTATGTTCCCTTTACCTTTAACTTGTAGCTTGGATGAGTCTCCTGTACCTTCTCATAAAGGTCAATAAAATATTCTCTTCTACCACACATGTGGCTACTCGCACTAGAATCGAAAAACCACATGTCTTGTTGATTACTAGCTTCTTCATGTGCTAGCAACAATGTAGGACTCTCCTTATTGTTTTTAGATAATTCAGCGAGATTTAAATTATTTACCTGATCCTTTTGCTTGCTCCAGCTTTCAGATGCATAATGTCCATATTTTTGACAATTGTAGCATTGAATGTCTTTTGACTTGCCACGGTCGTTGAAACTTCTTCCTCCTCTATTTGACCCTCTTCTACGGCCAAAACTTCTCTCATTATTATCTTAGTTGCGAGGTTGGTAGTTACCACGACCTTTACCTCCGCGTCCTCGAAAATTGCCTCGTCGGTTTCTACCTCTTTGTTCAATTGATTGGAATCTTGATTTAAGTGCTTGATCTATTACAGTTGGTCCATCATTCTTCTGAATTCTTTGTTCGTGTACTTGAAGTGATCTCATGATTTTTTCTATTGATAATGTATCAATATCTTTTGATTCTTCAATCGCTGGTAATACATGATTGAATTTTTTATTGCACGATCGAAGAACGTTTTAAACAATTTTTTTATCTTAAATCTTTTCTCCATTTTGTTTTTGTTGGGTTACATTTATGAGAAGCCGAGAAAAATAATTAGAAATAGACTCAGTTTCTGTCATTTTTATTTCTTCAAATTCTTTGATCAAAAATAACGTTTTTTGATCTTTTTTCTGTTTATCTTTCAATTCTTCTTTTTGTTCTTTAGTTAGTGAAGGTGTTGTTTCATCAGTTGGTTTTTCGAGACCATCACTCACAATGTCCCATAAATCTTGGGAGCCAAACAAGGCTTTCATTTTGATACACCAATCTTCATATTTGTCCTTGGACAATTGTGGTACTTCGGTTAAACAAAGTTTGTAGACATTATGAGGTATTTATATTAGAACGATAATGTGGCTCTGATACCAAATGTAGGAGTTACACAATTTACGAATTGCTAACTCAAGGGTGTATGAAGGAGATACAAATATGGATTACAACTCAGGATAACAAAAATATATATATATTTCTCACTTAAATATATCTTAATATATAAAAGTTTTCCTCGTTTATATATATCTTCTTCACTTTCTTTCTTATATTTTCAACCTTTTTCTTTTATATATTACAATGATCAAATTTAAGCGACAAAGCCAGAGGGCATGCAAGAAGAATGGAAGCTTTTAGATAGACAAGCACTCAGAGTTATTCGATTAACGCAATCACGCAATGTGGTGTTTACCATTGCAAAGGAAACCACAACGGCAGGTCTAATGAAAGTTCTCTCTCTAATATGTATGAGAACCCATTAGCCTCTAATAAAGTTCATCTGATGAGGTTGTTATTTAGTTTGAGGATGTCGAAAGGTGGATCGGTAGCTCAACACCTTAATGAACTCAATTTTTTCACAACCCAGTTGAGTTCTATTGAAATCAAATATGATGAAGTATTAGCATTAATACTTTTATCTTCCCTGCCAGATTATTGGAAAGCTACAGTCACAGCTGTGAGTAGCTCATCAAGAAGTAACAAGTTGAAGTTTGATGACAGTCGTGATCTAGTTCTTAGTGAGGAGATTCGACGAAAAGAATCGGGTGAATCTTCATCCTCTTAAGTATGGCATTCATAGTCAAGAGGAAGAAATTCAATCAAAAACAATGAACGCGAAAGATCAAACTATCGAGGACAATCCAAAGATAGGAGGTCAAAATCAAGGAATCCAAATAATTTCCGAACCTCAAAGACTGTTGAGTGTTGGAATTGTGGAAAGATTGGGAACTATAAAAATCAGTGCAAGGGAGCACCAAAAGGCAACGAAGTGAAGGCATAGGCATATGTCACTTCTACCGGAGAAGGTGATGATGCGTTGATATGCTCATCGGAGAGCAAAGAAGAGTATTGAGTATTAGACTTTAGAGCATCGTTCCATGCTACTTCTAATAAAAACTTTTTTGAGAAGTATGTCCATAGAAACCTTGGATATGTATATCTTGGTGATGACCAACCTTGTGATATTGTTGGTCAATTTAATGTTAAGATTAATGTAGAAACACTTAGAGATAAAGAACGCAACAAGAGGGGGGGTGAATTGTTGTGTTGCCCTTAGGAGTATTTGTCGCCCTGTTTCTTGCGGAATTATACTTTGAAAAATACTTAAAGCAATAAAAAGAAACTACAAAGAACTCAAAGATTTAACGTGAAACTTTCTTGGCCATAAAAGAAAGAAAGCCACGACAACTTGGGATTTAAACTTCTCTTATTAATATTTTATGTAATTTACACTTCTTATTACATAAAATTTCTCTTCTCTTCTCTAGGCCTATTCTACTTCTCCTTCTCCTTTCTCGGTTCTCCTTCTCGTTTCTTTTCTCTCTTTACACAAGATTATCTAAATTTCCCCTTAGACTTCCCAAAGTCTAAGTTTACACACTCAATAAAAAACTCGTACAAAAAGAATTCTCAAAATGGATGAAAAACTAAGAATAGCACAAGGAAATATTTAACGGATTAATTGGCAATTAAAAGCAATTAAATTTTCCTCTTTCTTGAATTGGATCTCACGAAAACTTTATGATGGGAACTCGATTGAATTTACGTGAATGTCTCTCTCCAAATGTGCCGTTTATGAAAATGTTCTTTATATACTCATGAGACTTAGGTTTAGCCATAATCCCATGTTCCAAAGATGTGGGAGTAATGGGTTTGTGGGAGTAATGGGCATGGATACATGGGAGTTACTCCAAGTAACCGTTGGCTTTTAGCTAAAAATAGAGGAGATCCTATTTTTAAGGAGATAATTTAGGATCTAAAATATTAACTCTCTTAAGTTGTTAGTTATTTAATTACCAATTTAAATCCTTATCCTAATTAGTTTTTCACCCGTACAACTAAATAAAAAGAAAAATAAAAATAAAAATTTATTTCCTTAATATCTCGTTGACCTTTTTCTCTGACCAGTTGCGTTGGGAACACCGCGTTGTCTCCGTCTGGACAGTCTTCGATTTGGACCAATCTGGAACTGTTCCATGACTTCTAGTATATGACGTAGACTTGTAATGTTCTTCCACAACTTCTTAGGTGCTATCGACGATCTTTAATAATCGGATATGTGACCTATCAAAACAATCTCAAAAATAATTTGTTTGTTTATAAAAGTTAAGTCATCATCAAAACAAATGGGCCAACAAATTCCCCCTTTTTGATGATGGCAAACTTTATAAACAAACTTAAGTAAAACATATAGAGTAAAACATATAACTTTGATCATGCTCGAGATTAACACAAGTTCAAACATATTTAGTAAATCAAATCGTTACAAATAATTTACTAAACTCTTAAGTAAGCATATTACTCTAATAAATTAAATTTTAAAAACTTGTCGAAAATGATGTGGTTAAACATGACTTAAGTTTTCAAAATTAATAATAATAAAAATTTAAACAAAACAAAAATTATTAAACATAAAAATTAATAAACACAATAATTTAAGAACTTCAAAAATATGAAGTTGTAAGAATTTAAGTCAAACAGAGAACAACTAATCTAAAGATTAAGTAAAAAACTTAGCATTCACAAGAATCAACTTAAGTTTGTTGCCTTTCTTCCCCCTTTTGACATCAATCAAAAAGTAGGGGTGTGTATCAATCCACAGCTCTAAGGCAAGCATTAGAAAAATTAAGAAAGTAAGCAGCAAACTAAGTAAGCAAATGCCTAAACATGAATCAAGAAATGCACGCAAATAAACATTATAGACCATAAGAGATAGGAAATTAAGGATAGTAGCATAGATAGTTAATAACAAGAAAAAACATAAGTCTAATTGTTTCGTACCCTAGCTGGTACACAAAGAAAAGCAAAATAAAATTGTTTAGATAATACAGACATATGGTGGGGCCAACAAACTATCAAATATTACATAATCAGAAGAAGGGATCAGGTGGCAGTCTCTTCATCAACATATTCCGTCTGCACTTCAACCGTATCAAGCTTGGCACCAAGATGTGATTCCATCTGGGACAGCTGATCAGCAAGAGAGGTGAGTGAGACACGGACTTCACTTTGAAATGCATAGAAGAGGGACTGCAAGGTATCAAACTTTGTAAGAAGAAGTTCAATTGGTGTAGGTGGAAAAGGTGAGGGATGCCTATTAAAACCAGTGTGTGTAGGCGATGGTTGTGAGGTAAATGGTGGTGGTGAAGTTGCTATTGGTGATGGTGGTGGAGATGGCATATGAGACACTGGTTGTGGTGAGGATGGGGCATCGGTTGTTTGCTTAGTGGGGTGAGTAGATGTTTCTTCATCCTTACCGATCGAGAGTTTAGAAGCAAGCCTCTTACTCTTCCTAGGAGTGACCTGTGGATCCTACTTAACCGGTTTCGCTACCTCCTATTCACCCAAACTATCACTGGAGTCAACCTCCTCAAGTTCTTCCCTTGATGCACTGGATCTTTAGAAATGCAAATGGCACTAGTATTATCACAATAAATAGGAACGCATTCAAGTTTAATACCAAAATCTCTTAGCTGTTGTTTAATCCACAGCATTGTTCCCAAATGCTCTACGTTATCCTTAAGAAAATGGTGTCTAATATGAATATGTTTAACTCTAAAATGATGCACCGGATCTTTTGAAATGCAAATAGCACTAGTATTATCACAATAAATAGGAACACATTCAAGTTTAATACCAAAATCTCTTAGCTGTTGTTTAATCCAAAGCATTTGGGAACAGCAGGCTGCTGCTGCTACATATTCAGCTTCTGCAGTGGATAAAGCTATTGTGTTCTGTTTCTTGGAACTCCATGATACCAAACAGGATCCAAGAAACTGTACCATTCCTGAAGTGCTTTTTCTATTCACAAGATCACCTGCATAATCTGCATCACTATACCCTTTCAAGTCATAGACATCACTTTTAGGATAAAATAGGGATAAGTCATATGTTCCCTTTAAATATCTTAGAATTCTATTTACTGCCGTATGATGTGATTCTTTAGGATTTGATTGAAATCTAGCACACAAACCAACACTAAAGGATATATCGGGTCTACTTGCAGTTAAGTATAGTAGTGATCCTATCATGCCTCTATACATTGTTTGGTCAACACTAATTCCGTTAGAGTCTTCATCTAATCTAATGTTAGTGGCCATGGGTGTATGCTTTGTCTTAGCATTATCTAGTCCATATTTCTTTAGAAGTTCTTTTATGTATTTTTGTTGATGAATAAAAATACCGTTAGCAGTTTGTTTAATTTGCAAACCAAGGAAGAAATTTAATTCTCCCATCATACTCATTTCGAATTCAGCACTCATTAGGTCAGCAAATTCTTTACATAACGATTCATTAGTAGCACCAAAAATAATATCATCAACATATATTTGAACAACTAAAATATCCGAACCTTTATTCTTAAAGAATAAGGTTTTGTCAATTTTGCCTCGTATGAACTTGTTATCAATCAAAAACTTAGATAATCTCTCGTACCATTGTCTAGGTGCTTGTTTTAGCCCATAAAGAGCTTTATCAAGCTTGTAGACGTGATCCGGAGAAATTGGGTTTTCAAAGCCAGGTGGCTGTTCCACAAATACTTCTTCTTCTAGAAAACCATTTAAGAATGCACATTTCACGTCCATTTGATATAATTTAAAATTTATGAAAGCAGCAAAAGAGATAAGAATTCTAATAGCTTCTAATCTAGCTATGGGAGCAAAAGTTTCAGTATAGTCAATACCTTCCTGTTGATTGTATCCTTTTACCACCAACCTTGCTTTGTTTCTGATTATTGTGCCATGCTCGTCCAGCTTGTTCCTAAATACCCATTTTAACCCAATTATCTTTTTGTTCTTAGATTTAGGTTCCAAGTGCCATACTTTGTTTCTTTTACACTCATTTAATTCATCTTGCATTGCAACTACCCAATCTGAATCTTGTAATGCTTCTTCATGATTCTTGGGTTCCATTGTTGATAGAAAAGAAAAGTGTGCACAAAAGTTACTCATTTGGGACCTAGTTTGTATGCCTTTGCTCATATCGTTGGATCAAGTTTAGTGGATGTGACTTTTGGTGTTTCCACGGTTTTGGAACAAAGTCTCTGGTTGAGACAGATGTGGAAGCAGGCTCACTGACTTGATTCTGATTTGGCTCAGCATCAATTCTTTCTTCTTGAACTTCTCTAGGGATATCTTGATTAGGAACGGCAGGCTGTTCCAGATCTTCCTGTTGTTCCTGTTCTTGATTTGGTTCAGCATTCTGAACCTGTTGTTGTTCTTCTTGATCTTTCTCCTTTTGTGTATTTTCTTCATCGTCCAGATTTCCAAGACCTATCTTAAAATCACCTGTTTCTTGTTCACTTGTCATAAAATTAGTTTCATCAAATATAATGTGAACAGATTCCTCAACACACATAGTTTTCTTATTATCAACTCTATAAGCTTTACTATGAGATGAATAGCCATGAAATACCGTTTGGTATATATTATTGTGTTGAAGTTGTTAGAATCGAAAATAATTGTCATATGCTAAAAATTAAATGTTAAGTTGCGTTTTTAACGGTTTTGAAGCGTTTTTAATTTGGCACTAACATATAATATTTTTTTTCTTAGTGTTTTCAACAAAAAAATACTATTCATTGCGGCTACTACGTTATTAAATTTATGGATGATA
>JAAKBH010000880.1:0-85597 GCA_019776075.1 Amaranthus palmeri
AACATTTTCAAACAAACTTCTTAGTGGGGTAATTCGTGCGTGCCACATGTGTAAACTAATTAATTTATTAAGTATATTATAATAATATTAAAAGATAAAAAAAGAAAAGGAGCTGTCAAGCCACCCTCTCAATCTTACAGCTATTATCACCCACTAAAAAAAGCAATGTAGCATCACCTCTTATTGGCATTAGCATCCTACCAAATGGAGAAGTTCAACAATCCGACCACCCTTATTAATACCTCCAAAACTTCCCATTTTCCTCATTGCTTATATTATTAATTTATCATCCAACATTTATCCACTCAACAACTAACTTTTCCTCTTTAAAAATCGTTTTTGAGTCAATTTAAAATCAAAATCGAAAATAGTTAATATCTTAATTAAAAGAGATGATAAAGTTGCGGCCGATGAGAGCCAGGCTCATATAAAAATTACTCCTTCTGTTTCATATGTTGTTTTCAAATAAAATTTATGAATTTATTAATGTTAAACTTTGACTATAATTTTACAACGATCGATAAGAAAAACATATTCGTATGTAATCTTATTAGACTCTAAATGTATACTTTCTGTTTTCTAACTATCAACTTTTAAAATTTTTTAAAAATACTTACAATTAAAATCATATAATTTTAAAATTTACATTAAAAACTGCGAACAAAATATATCTTTCTCTGCAAAAACAGACATTAATATTATATTAGCCTAAATATCCTCATCCAACTTTTATTAGAAAATAGAAGATACTTCTATAAATATTAGAGTATAAACAGCTCCTACTCATTTTCCTTTCCCTCACTCCAATTTCAAACCATTTCAACCTCAACATCTTTTCAAAGCAAAACCCAATGGATGATGGTGACCTTCCACCATTTTGGCAGCCACAAGCCACCATAATGCGACGGATCCACCACCAACGACGGCGAGCTTTTCCATTTCTAAACTCTTCTTTACTCATCATAATCGTGCCTTCTTCACTACTCCTTTTCGTTATCTTCATTTTCATTCCTTTTATTTCAAGCATTCTTCCACAAATTCAAAAAACCATTTCTATTAACAGGAGTTGGGATTCCCTCAATATAATTTTAGTTCTGTCCGCAATTTTATGCGGTATTTTTGCTAAACGAAATGACGACGCGATCCCTGATCGTCAACAAATCCGTCGCAACAGTATTGGTGTTACTGTTGATAATCAACAAACGGTACCTGATCATGATGTACAGGATGAAATTAGTAGCAGTAGTAGTAGTTCTACCACTTTGCTACATAGGAGTAAATCAAGTGTTCCACAATGGTTTGAGTATTCTCAGCAACAGAGGATTATTTCTTCTTCGGTCAACCAATCAATGGTTAATAGTACTGGAATCTCCCGGCTAAGGCGGACAGTTAGTTCAGATCCGTATATTGGATTCACCGGGAATAACCAGTTCCGGTTCTTTGATGATCTTGATATTAGCAGATTTTATCCTAAAGAGGAATCTCAACCTACGTTGATTGAAACTCAAGAAGAAGACGACATCGTTGAGAGTGATACAGTGAAGGAAATCCCGGTGGACGATTCTACACTCAAAACGCGAGATGAAATACCATCGCCGATTATATCACCACCAAAAACTCCGCCGCGTGATCCTCCAACGGTGCCTCCATCTCCACCACCACCTCCACCTCCGCCTCCGCCAACAAAGCAGAGAAGAACATTCCAGAATATTCCTAGACAAGAGCGAGCACCGGTATCACCTCCACGACAGCCGCCACGTGGACGGGAAGAGAAGAGAAGAAGTTCTCGTAAGAGAATGAATGCAACGAAGGAAATAGCAACTGCTTTAGTTTCTCTCTACAGTCATAGAAAGCGAAAACGAAGAGCAAAAATGCGCGGGAACCTTGAAGAAGATTCGAGAAATTCGGAAAATCAAAGTCAGTCTCAGTTATTTCCTCCACCATCTCCACCACCACCACCACCTCCACTTCCACCACCGCCGTCAGTTTTTCAAAGCTGGTTCAAAAAAGGAAGTAAAAGCAAGAAAATCCATTCTCTATCCTCAATACCACCACCACCAACTCCACCAACCCATCAAAAACAGGAAAAAACCACCAGGAAAACCGCCTTTACCGAGAAGAAGAGAAATAGGAAACGAGTCTCCGATAAATGGAATACCACCCTCGCCTCCTCCACCGCCGTTCAAGGTGGGTGGCATGAAGTTTCCGGTAGTAGGAGGTGGATACATAAATGTAAAGATACAGAGTGTCAAGCGTAGGGATTCAGAGATGGACGGTGATGATGAGTCCATGTCAAGTTCGAGTGAGATCAACGGTACAGATGTAGATGGGATGGGAATGAGTTCGGTGACGTGTCCGAGTCCAGATGTGAATTCAAAAGCGGACACATTTATTGCAAAACTTCATGATGGATGGAGGCTTGAGAAAATTAACTCATGGAGAGAGAAACATAATATGGCTGGTAATGGGTCAACTTCTAATTCTAGGCCCATTTCTAAGGGCCCATTTTAATCCCACTTTTCACGCTCTCTTGTCACAACCCCAACTAGCTCCATTGTGTTTTATTTAGATGGTTGGTTGATTATGATATGGAAATTATTTCCATCATTATAAAGGTTAGTGAAAGGGTTAGTCGCGAACGACTAGATTTCAACCAGTTTAGTCGGTAAAGTTATATAAACGGTACATAAAATTAAAATTAAAGTATGGATCGGAACGGATTTAAGCTCTAATTTTGGTTAGCTTTTTATAAATTTCAAAATTAGAGTCTTTGCTTATGGATAAAAAGCTAAAAATAGGCATATATAACAAGGGAATGTATGGAAGAGGATGGTATATTACTATATTGGTAAGTATAGTTGGCAAGTCAAAAAAGTAGGTGGGTAATGTGAGCTCATTTATCCCCTTTTTCTTTTGTTGTTATTTTTCATGGAAAATGGAATTTGATGTTTGATAATGGAGACCGACTTTTTTAAAAAATGGGCTCCATTGTTTAAAGGAAGAGACACCAATACGGGACATCTTCCAATACGTTTGGGTTGTAATTTAGTTGAATTTCCATTTTATTTTTACTACACTACTACTTGTTTTTGTAATTGCTCGTGTTGAAATATTATATTTGTAATTGATAGTAATGTGTTTACTAGAGAAATTTTATTATTAGCAGTAAGTATATTGGGATGGAAGAAATATACCTGATTTTGGTTATTTTTGTTTGAGACTTTGAGCATTGTAATTACTGATTATTATGGACTATGAAGTTGTAAAGTAAGTACAAGATAAGACTTCTTACATAGGTTCGACTTATGGTCGGCCATGCTATTTTAAATAACAACTAATTTAATTTTTTATGTTATTTGTTTTATCATGAGTCATATAATTATGCTAGTATTAGTGGTTTTAAAATCGGTTCCGAATTGATTTAGATTCGTATATTATGTTTATTCGGTTTTTTCAGATAATGAAAATTTTGATAAGTTTTGATTCAGATATTCCAGGCTATCGTTTTAACCGATTTACTTCGAATTAGATATTGACTATTCGATTTTAATTGTTTTATTTTTTAAGCAAATCCTTATCACGTAGTCAAAAATTTGTGTGCTACATTATAATGAATATCATGTTTCAGTTCTGATTCAGATATTCCAGGTATTCAACTTAACCGATATACGTTGAATTAGATATCGGCTATTCGATTTTATTTATTTAATTTTTTAAGCGAATCCTTATCACATATTCAAAATTTTGTGTGTTAGAAATAAAACTCGTTATTATCTAATTAGTATATCATTTATTGATAGTGTATATAATTTATTGTTAGCGTTTTAATTTTAGCTTAAAAGCCAGCTTTTCAGCTGATTTATAAAAGCCATTTACTAAATATTTTTATTGGTTGTTTTATCAATCCACAAGCCAAAAGGCAAAATCCAACTAAAAAGCTAATGTAAAAGCCAACTACCTACACTAGTTCCAAATTTTACTCCCTTGGTTTCCGTTTGATGATCCTAATTGTTTTTCACACAATTTACAAAATATCTCTTATTGCATTTTTATACGTCGACCCAAATTAAACAAGATTTTTTATAAATGTATTATAATTTGTAATTAATCAATTATAACATATACCATAAATTTCTCTCCATAAATAAATTATTTCCTTTGGAAATTCTACATAGCTAGGTAATTGTGTGTGGTGTACATGAGTAAAAAGTAAAGCATAACCATGATTTAATAAGAGTGCGTTATTGTATGCAATAGGATATTATGTTGCTTTCTGCATGCTCAATAATTCCACTACTATCACTCAATCCTCGACTACACCATAAGTCCATAATAGGACCACCACTAAGCTGCTTCACCAATTTTTAATTATAATTTTACTTATACACTCGCCGTTCTAAAATACTGGCAACTGATTGTATCATAGTATGTTGAAAATCTCACTATATCAAGTGCAAGTATAATCGTAATAAATTTAACTATAAAATGTCAACAAGTTTTCAATACTACTAAATTACTTGCATCACTGTATATTTTGAAAAATCATTAATTTAACGAATTTATATCTATTTTAAGTAGTCTAATTTTTAAAATATGTCAAATTTGAATGAATCAACTCTAGTAAGTTAGTACTTATATACTTTATTAGTTTGAAAGGCTTCTTGTATATTTGACTTCCACACAAATTAAGACTTTACCAGTATAAAACCCCGTGCAATGCACGGAATTCTTAGTACGAAGATGTATATAAATATATTTTTAAAAAACATGCAGTAATAATTTATAATTAAATATACTATATAAAGATGAAATGATAAATAATAATTGTTAAAATAGGGTAAATTTTTATGTGTAAATTGAAATAGTTTTTAGATGAATAAAATAAATACTTAGTTGATTAATTAATTTTAGTAGTCACTTAAGCCAATATCAACAAATAAAATTCTTTAATCTAGCGTGGCTCCAAAAGAATAAACGTGTGATTTTGAGTCTTTTTTTTAAATTGTATGATGATTAGTTGAAATAATTTCTATAACTAAATCAGTCTAGATTTAAATAAATTATTTAATGTTATCTAAATACTTCTTACTTTATTTTGTTTTAAAATTTCTCTAGTACTAATATATTAAGATATATATGATTAAAATTTTATTCCCTAATTTGTAATTTTAACTTTGTTAATATCATCTTAATGATTCTTAATTTAATGTTTCCATTCTCTTATTCAATCTATAAATTAGAGTAATTGATTGTCAAATCTTTGATTGAAGTAGATTGGTCAACTATTTAATTCATTTAATTTAAATACTCCAATAGTATTATTACATACTAGGATAGAAATCCATACAATGCACGGATTTTTTTTATGTTGATATTTTAGTAATTAAATAAAAAGAATTAAATATAAAAAACACAAAATAGGTTGTTAATAAAGAGTTTATAAGTTTTGAAACACCTCTTTATAATCTACATTCTCAATACGATGACATATATTTCAAAATCCTTCCGTTCTAAATTTGTAGAAATTTTGTCTCAGTTGTCAAAATCTCTGGTCATAAATAAATTAATCACTATACTTTTATTTCCATAAATAAAAAAATTACTGGTCAAAATTCCTGATCTTAGTGTTATTATTGTCATTTTGTCATATAATTACTATACTAAACATTAAAAATCCCTAGTCAAGTTTACTCCTGCCGTATTTAGGAAAAGATTGTTGTCTTCATGGTCATATAATTATATACTAAACATTAAAAATCCTTGGTCATAACTCATAAATAATCCTGCTGTATTTAAAAATCACTAGCCATAAATACCCCCGCAAAAAATACTGGCCAATAAAAAAATTACACTTGTCATTCTCATATTCACTTGACTTTTTCATCACTATACATTAAAATTAATATAGTGTATGATTGTTTTCATCTTTTTCACGGATAAAAATAAAGTTTATTTCACATTCTAATCTAAATGTCAAATATCTATAGAAGTAACTTAGTAAACAATATGAGCTAGTATTTTCATCATTATTCAACCTAAAACATTCATGAAAAACGCATTACTACTTTAGTATCCCTTCCCTTCAAAGTCAACAGTTCTAATATAATCACCTTATATGTAGATCACGAAGTAAATGAATTTGAGTTAAGCTTTGATATTCTGAAAACAAATTTCCCCTATTAGAATGAACATATAAAACGTTATTCGAAAATTATATATTTAAATAATGTTTTCACTTCTTCAAAGTCACTTATGTAAAGCTTTGTTGGTGCATCTATCAAGTACTTCATTCAAGAGCCAACTCATATTGGTTCTTTACCATGTTTGATCAACATCACTTTTCCTTTTTTCTTTTTTTACTAAAAATTACCTATAAATTTCACTTCTAGTAAGAAACTATTAAAATTTTTTTTTTTAAAAACTACTTAAAAATCTATTTTCTTGGGGAATGAAATGGTGGGTAGAATCAAAAATGAAGTCTCTTTTAAGTTTTTTTGGTGCAAATCTGAAAGTACATGACTTATACATATTGATCCATTCCAATTGAATGTTGGATATATTTGTCATTTGCATGTAATGTTTGACAAAAACAAAGTCACTCCATTCACCCTAAATATCTCATCTAGTTTTTTTTTTCACGCTTGTTGAGGCAACATTTTAATTCTTAATATTTCAAATTATTCTTAATTAAAAATTATAAAAATTTGATTTTAATAATCCTTGTATTGAGACGAATCAAACAAGATCCCACAAGACTATATTTTAACTTATAGATTAAGACTAAAATACAAATTAAGAGTGATGAGTGAATAATATCAAAAACTAACGGGGACATTTAGGCTGAATAGGAGGTAGTAAGATTTTATTTTGTAGTTCCTCAAAAAAAAAGATTTTATTTTGTAGATAACATTAATTTTTATAGCTAGTTTTTTAAAAACATTTTTGTAGATATTGTTTGACAATTTTTTTAACTATTCTAGTTAATTTTTCACAAAATGTCAAAATTTTATATATGATTCTAACAATTTTTTAAAATTTTAATTTTCTCTTAAAAAAAAGCCAATTTTAAAACCTCACATAAGCTCTTTGCATTTAATTATGAAAATAAATCTAGTATAACGCCTTTTTGGCAATTGACTATTATTAGTACGAGCTTTTGGCGAACAAAGAACTCAATCGAAATGTTGATTAATAAATTAACTGTTGAATAGTGTTGAAGATGTGTTAATGAAAATTTTGTTGATTATTGGCTTTTTTCTTTTAGAAAAAAAAAGTTATCAATAGCAAAAAGTCAATACAAAAAACTATTATAAAATATCTAAATTAAAAGTCATTTATCCAAATACTTTTTTAACAGTTTAACAACAGCACGAAAACTTAAAAATGGAAAATTCTACATGGTAAGCACTAACTATAGGGAGAGGCGAGTGGTAGCAATTCTTAAAATTTTTTTTCCACAAAATAGCATGAATTTTAGAACTGCCTCTTTATTGAATTAAACAAGGGTATTGTGTCATTCCACAAGTTAACGTCTACATAACGTTTTTTGCGTTATATTGTTACTGTTGTGAGTTTTTAAAGAGTTGAGTACTATTGGTAAAAAAAAATAAAAAACTGTTACCACTCACCTTTCTCTGTCGTTAGTGCTTACGAGATAGAATTTCCACCTAAAAAACAAATCAAATAGGAGAGCCGTAATGTACATATAGCGTGGCAGTTTCTCGTCCTTCCAATCATTTAAAGAAAAATCTAAGGCCCTGTTCTTTCAAGTTTCAACTCTGGGTAAGCTCTTGGCATTCATCCCTTCAGGACATTGAACCTAAAAATGGCTAATCTTCAACTAATTGGTCTTGATTGTAGAAGTATCTGCACTTTTTCAGCTCCAATTCTTCCTCCTATTTCTTCATCTCATCATTCTCTCTTCAAAGGTTTCTGCTTTTCACCACTTTATTGTAATTTGTTAATTAGGGTTTGTAAGAGTGCAAGTGATTAACTAATTAGGGTTTTTGATTTTGTGATAGTTGGAATTACTTCTCAAAATTGGGGTAAAAAGGACACAAGTTTAACGAAGATTTGGCGCAATAAGAAATTGTTGGGTGCTAAAATTTTGGCTCCAAGAGCTAGTGGTAATTCCAGCTCCAATGAAACTTTGGAAGATTCCTCTACTAAAGATAAGGCAAGTTATTTCAAGTATTGTAATGCTTTATTGTTTCCCCTTACCACCTTTTGTTTTCTCTCTAATTTGTTTCTTTGCAACTTATGTTCCCTTCTAATATTAATCATTGTTATGAGTGGGGGATGGATGTGTTCTATATCTTTGTGAAGATTTGTTACGTGCTCTAGCCTCAGATTGTAAGAAGTGTAATCTGAAATTGTTGTCTATGGAAATTTTTGAGGTAAGAGTATTGTTATTGCGTTGGCAACATTGTAAAGGTTTTAAAAAACAATGAACCAATGTTCCCTGCATTGTAAAGGGGTAAAGAAACTGTGTTTTGGGCCGTATCAAGGATATCTTAAGGTTTTGACTGATATTTAGGTGTTATAATAACTGCACAACCCTCGTTACCGCATTACTTTTCCATTACCATGCTCGCGATTATTACCACATAATTACACTATGGATAGGAGTATAATTTGGTGTGTGGTGGACAAGTGGTAAAGAGCATAATGAACATTTGAGATACCTCACTTGAAAGATAAGGAGAGGCTACATGTAAGTTGAGTGGGACTATGTTACTATGGGATACTCCATCAGTCCATCTGTTGCTAATTGAGTTTAGTTTGAGAGCAACTTGGGATTTTTCGAACTCTCTCGGGATATATGGGATAAAAGTTAGATACAACTCTTAGTTCATACCATCATTTCATGGACCTCACCACCTCATATTAGTACATTTCTAGGGACCCCATCATTTCTGACCGATAAAAGGATCCATAGAATACTGTTTATGAACTTGCAACTTGCAAGTGTAGTCCTTTAAAATTTGTTTTTGTAATGATCTTGGAGGAATTGTTACTAGGATAAGATTGCAACATCTGACCACCATATCCCGCTAAGAAAACACTATTTTGTGGAATTTGGGTAATGGAATGTTGTAATTAGCTAGAAAGACATATTTTTGTCTCTAAGTCTTGTTTTATGTATCACACTGACATCTTTCAGTGTTTCGCCGTCAAAGTGAAAAAAAAGCTAGATTTAACTAGTGCTCTGAAAAGAACAAGAATATCCATTTTGTTGAGGGGTTTCATGTAATGATTCAAATTCATATTTATGCAAGCAGTGTGTAAAGAGAAGACTATAAAGAATGTAACTTATCTTGTCGTCTGGTGGGAAAGATGAGTTTGGTCCTGGAGAACAACGTCTACTCATTTCCTTTTGTAATAGGTTATAGATATTCGGAATCATTTACTTGTGCTTCTTACCCCTACTTCCTAGAGGAAACATGAAAAGAAACGTATGAACACAATTTTTTACTGTAGAAATCACTATGTTATAAGCGATGCAAAAGAAACATGATAATAAAATTTTGTTGGGTTGTATGCTTGCTTTGATTTGGTTTAGAATGGTAGCTAGGGCCTGAAAATCATAGCTGAACACAAACTGAACGCACGAGATTCACGTTTAGTTTTGATTGTGGAATCTGCTATTGAAAGGTTGGAACCCTAAGAGAACTTATTTCATTTTATTTTGTTTCATATCAGATCACTTCAGTTCATGTTTGTAATCTTAATACAGAAATGGTTGACTTTTGCTATCACATTTTCACTACTCTCTTAGTTTATACATGATCCATTGGAGAGCAGAGTACAGATTAAAATCCTTATCAATCTGCTAAATGCGTAACACTCTGAAGTCTCAATGGCTCTCAAAGCACACTATTATTTATCTTTCACAAATCATCTTTAGAGTTACAAATGATACAAAAGGAAAGTGCTGTAAATTACAAATTACACTACAACTATATAACATAAACTATGTATAAACTCCTTTGTGTGTATGGCAAAGAACTTCTTCAAGGCTTCAACACGAACAAGGATCAACGGTGTAGAGAAGATTAGTTTGTAACGTTAAACGTCACTACGGAAATCTGGATATCGATTGAAGGCGTCAATGATGCTTTCCTTTTGTGATATTTCTCCCACAAAGGTACTAGGGATATGATAATGGAAACTCACGAAGAGATACAATCAATCTCATCAACCGACTAGTACAAATCGATTGAACTAAACAACAATGTGTTTACAAAGAAAATGAAATCAGAAAAACAATAAAGAAGTTAATTACTCTCCTCTATGAATCAAGAGAAAATGAGAGAAAGAACATGGAATTCTGATTCTATCAAAGAGTGATTTGAAATGCATGAGCCCACACCTATTTATAGAGTGTGAAGAGTCACATGTCTTCATCCAATCAATACTTGGTGGTTACCAGGTATTTAGGATGTTTTAGTGATGTAAAACATCCGTCCATAACAACACAATCCTTCATGAAGCATAGCTTAGCTTCACGAAATAAAGCACTATTTCAAGGTGCTCAAACGAGCACTATAGGTGCTCGAACAAGCATAATTCAAAACAGTTTCCAGAGACTTTCTGACGCGAAAATCTCAAAGTGCTCGAACGAGCAAATGCCAAAAACATCAAACAGCAGCATCAAAAACATTCTGACTAGCTCGGAGCAAGATGCTCGAACGAGCACCATTATGCTCGAACGAGCACTTGGCTCTGCTTCCTCATTTTTGGCTCCGTTGTTACGTTCTTGCTTAGTCAATGTTATAAACACGCTTCTAAGCCTTGGATTAATGTCCTACTTGCTCTAAATATCCAACATTAGACCCCCAATCTAAGTTTCAATCCCTTCTCTCTAATAAATTCTATCCCCCTTTCGCTTTCTACTTTGTATTATACTAGCTTTAACTTTTTATGGTATTACCTACGAGGCTACCACACTATTCCATTACACAAAGCCATTTAAGTGGCTCTCACATAGGCGACGGTTTGAGGGGGTCGTCGAATGTGCGTAATCTCACCCTTGTGATAACAAATATGTTGTTTCCTATTACCCTTAGCTTTTTGTAGTGGTCTGCATAGTTCTTGCATCATGTTGAACTATTCTCTTGAAAGGCTGTAAAAAAACTCGACATTATATTTTTACAAAATGATTTCTTGCCTAGATAGGCATGAATGATTCCTTGCTGAACTATCATTAACCAAACACCTCAAAAATAGCCTGATTTGGGTCAGTAACTCGTGTCTCGGTCGTGATTTTGCTCTAATTGTTTCCTTAGTGGCTCCTTTTTGACTAATGTCTTGTTGAAACTCTATTATGTTTCTAAGTGCTTAAAATGTGTACACATACATATTCCATAATCTATGAGATAGATCATCATGTTTATCTGCATGATGAATATTGTCACGTTTATCAATTGTTCTATTATGTTTCTAAGTGCTTAAAATGTGTACACATACATATTCCATAATCTATGAGATAGATCATCATGTTTATCTGCATGATGAATATTGTCACGTTTATCAATTGTCAAAACATTTTAGGAACAGGCAGTGTCTCCAAATGATAAAACAATCCAACTGCACCTCTACAAAATGAGGTGGACTGTGGAGCACCTCCTTGGCACAGTGATAATTTCTCTTGAGCATATTGGGATTATATTTCTTGTCTTGAGTGTCACATTGATTTTGGAATGTTACATGTACTAGGCAGCCTACTTCCCTTCTGTGCAACTACTTTCTTGAATAATAAATAATTGAATTTTATAATTTTTTGTTTCCTGGGTATATGAATTCCAGAAAAGATCTCCCAAACTGGATTGTTGGGATGAGAGGAAATATCTATATATTTATTGTTCGTAAGTGAAATCGTTGGAATCCTTTAGTTTCAAGTTCATCAATAACCCTATACGTCTATACTCTCTTTTACTTGGTGCTGGTGTTGGTGTATAGTATTTTTCTCAAGCTTTTATCCTTGTTTACTGTTTAGCCAAGGGTTTGGCTTAATGTTTCGGACATAGCCTGAGTAGCATTCCCTAATTTTGCACGAGATAATGCTATCTTACTTCCATGAATTAAAATCTGAATCTTTTTCTGTAACTGTTTCTGCAGTTTTATTAAACTGTTTATGATGTTGGCATACTCAATCAGCAGGTGCCTTTTGGGTACACTAGGAAGGATGTGCTGTTGATTGGAGTGGGAGTAACAGTTTTTGGAGTGGCGTTGAAGAGCGGGCTGGAGGTAATCTGAAACATAAACTCTGATTAATTACTTGAATATTCAATTTTTTTAAATTTGCACATCTTACGCATAATTATCTTCCTATCTTCAATTTGATTTATCTTTTTAAATATCACGAATCCTATAAAAGTGTTCTTAGTAAAGACTAAACAATGGAAGACTATTCTCAGTTCTTTGAGTACTTCGATTTTTTTTTTTTTCAGCGTATTCATGGTGGGACCATCTCTATTAGGTTTGACTCATGTACATTTAGTGTGTTGAAATGACCACTCACAATTTCAAAGTGATCAATTAGAGAATGGACTAATTATATGGGCCTGTCTCATGGTGAGACGGTGCCGTATAAGACGAGCTGGTGGTACTAGCTTATGACTGATCTGTCTCATTATGGTTTGTGCAGTTTGTTGGAGTTGATCCATTACAAGCAGGAAACGTTGTTCAGCTACTAGTAGTCCTAGGCATGACTGTTGGATGGATTTTTAGTTATATGTTTCGGGTGGCCAATAAAGACATGACCTACGCACAGCAGTTGCGAGACTACGAGAGCAAAGTGATGGAGGTAGGTGCATTATTTCCCAATCTTTGCATGTCTGTTTTTCAAGCTGATCCTTCCAAGTTCCAAAATTGTTCCCCTAATAAAAACAATCCCAACTTCGATTTACTTCTTAGTTCTTCCTCATCGTCATTCTTAATCTTTAGCTGAAATTTCAGAAATTTCGATCAGTTTTCTTACCTTTGATTTACATCGGTTTACCTTATACTGCAGTCAATATGATTTTGAATCCTCAAAAAAATCATCTTAAAATCTACTCATTTATAAGGGTATATAATGTGATCGTCTGAAATTTACAGAAACGACTAGAGGGTCTTACAGAAGCCGAACTTCAAGTATTACTTGAGCAAGTCGAGGAAGAGAAGAGGAGTGTCGGTAAAAGTGAGCAGGTTAATTAGCTAAAAACATGATTTGCAATAGATTGATTATGTATTTTCTGATCAAACAAAGCAAAATTATGTGTATAGTATAGTGTTTTTATGTGGGAAGTTTGTGGTTTGGTGCCTGTATAAGTTGCTAATAGACAATCACAACTCCTGCAGTCCTGCTATGTCCTCAGTCTGTAATTTTTGGGCAGTTTATAATATTATACACACATCTGATGCATCATGTTACAGCTTAAACATGTAATACTGCTTCAGATATATGATTGCAGTGTTGAAAATGACCTCAGAAAACTACAAAAATGTCAGAGTGGCAATTGGAGATGGTATAATCATTATATGAATGATGATTTAAAAGAGTTACAATTCCTTTCTTAGTTACTGCAAGTTGCTTCAAACAAACTTTTGTGCGAACAACGAAAGCAATTACCTGAAAACTATCTAGAAACAGATAAAGATTCATGAACAACAATAAAGAACACACAACAATTTAACGTGGTTCACTATCAAAGCAGTAGCTACATCCATAGGTACCGAGAACGTAAATTTCACTATTTAACAGGAAGATTACAAAGATGAATCATAGTAAATTATGTTTTCTGTCTTGTGTTTCTATACGCGCCAACACTAAATAGAGAGGAGTTTATATATTAAGCGTCTCTTGAAATGAAATTAGGTTAAACAATACATGAATAATCGTATAGAAATCAAGAAAACCGTCAACACACATTAAAAGCCGAGTCGGTTTTTCTTCTTCAACGGAAAACGCCGATTCGGTGTTACATTCTGGAAAACACACTTCAAGATCAACACTGAAAGTCGAATCCTCTTTTTCCCTATCACCAAGAAAGCCGACTTGGCGTTTGGCGCTGGAAAATACCTTAAATCCAGCCGCTAACGCTGACTCAAATCTTGAGTTCTTCCCCATAAACGTCGACTTGGCTTTTGCCCTTTGGAACATACCCATCTTTGATTTATCTGCTTATGCCCTAGAAAAAGTTTAAATCGCTGAAACACCAACGCAAATAATCATCAAACATTGCCAAAGTCTTAAATCAATTGTATAGAGTTAGCTACATGAATATAATTGTTTGTCATAAAAACTACTTTATTTTACTCTATCTAATACTATTTAAACCTAATTCAATTGAAATTACTTGGGATAAATTCTCAAGTGTTTTTGCACAATTTTACTAATATTAGATGGAAAATAGACACATTTGGGAAGTTTACTAAAGGAGTGTAGAAAAAAATCAGTTTGCTAAAGTTGATGTTTTGCAAAATTAGATAATAATGTTAGATTTTGTCTTTTGTAGACTTTGCCACAAACAGACATTAGTGGATGGTATCCAATCTGCTTCTCTGTAGCAACTTAGCAAGGAAGCAGGGGCCAAAATGTCACTTTCATATTTGAGTCGCAATTGCAAATTTAACCGTTTTCCATTCATTTTTTTCATCTATTATTTATGTATATGTCAGACGATAACTTCAAGCTGGAGTTATTGTAAATGATATTATATAATTGCTCTTACATCGCGAATTCCTATCAAGTTTACTTGTGAAAGTAATCAATTAGGATAGACACAATTAAGTCTGTTCAATTATGTTTGTACTAGGGCTGCTACGTTGAGAGTATGGTTACTAATTACTATGCTTGTTGTGAGGTTTGTTGTGACTATTCGATCTTTTTTCAAGTAAGATCGCCTTTTATGACTATACAAATGAACAAATATCAATTGGCCCATGAGGATGTTTGTTATACTTCTAACTGTTATGGGTGACATATAAAAATGTTATATTAACTTAAATATTTTTTATATATATTAACTTGAAATTTTTTTTTATCAACTTAAATATTAGACATTAACTTTACGCTATTTTTTTTATGTTACTCTTACATAAAACAATTTCTTGTTTTAACATTAAAATTTGAATGGGGTGTTTAGTACTTTAGTTTACATCTTCACTAAGTACAAACAATAATAATGAGTGACTCATTAATCTGAAGAAGTCTCATTTTTATGTTTATACCGTAGATAACCCATGATTTTTACTAACACAACAAAATTATCTTGCATCACACTAATTAGAAGCTACAAACAATTTTCAAAAGTTTTTTAACCTAAAAAGACAATACACAAAACATATCTTGCAAACTTATTAGAAGCTACCAACAACTAAGCGAAATACATTGACCAAAAGAAATGGTCCATAACAATGATAATAGTATGGTGTTGGATTACCCATGTATTGTGTCTATCGTGTCTCGTGTAAATCATATCTTACCAAGTTGTATTGAAAATAGTGTCTTCTCATTCTTATTATAACCATGAAACTGTGTCATCTAGAACTGCGTAGCGCGTCATACTCACCATACTATGACCAATACCATGCCGTACGTGTTGTATGTGCGTGATGCGTATGGCGGTATGGGCGGTACGCGTGTCAGCCCGACCCACTGTGCAGGCAGCCAGCAGCCACGTAAGCAGAGTGAAAATACGGTTGGTAGTTGGCAAGGGCCAAGACGCTATAAAACAAACACGTTTTGTCGGTTTTGGTGGCTAGCCCATTTTCTCATATTTCCTTGGAAACGAATACGACGTAATCTTTGCCTTTTAAAGGCCGGAGTTGCTGATTTTGGGAATAGGACGGTGCCGATTTTGGGCCCACCTTTATTGCGATTTTGTCATCACATTTTATTAGAGTACTAATTTTTTTCTATTAAAATTAGGTCTTATTTTAATTTTAGTTATTCTTCAAGTTTGATTTTATACATGAAATTCTATGTTAAACCACTATCTTAAATATGTAAATATAATTCATAATTTATGATCTGGTGTGGTCAATTGAAAGTCTACTTTAAATCTCGAATTTTGTTTTTACTGATGTCTTAACATATGAGCTCACATTTCAAAAAAAAATATATAAATCATAATTTCTTCATATGAATATACTCTCGAGTAAAATTTTTTATATATTTGGTTTTTAAAAAATACAAGTCATAATTATTTCAAATAAAGATAATTTAAATGTCATTTTAACAATATAAAATAAATTCTTATCCTTACTATATAAAAATTTATTTGGTTTTCAAAATATATTTCATACAAAATTGCCCTCCTTTCACATGAGTAATTAACTTACATTTGTTGTCTCACAACGTCTACTTAGAAAACACATTAGTAGGCTACACTTAAAAATATGACTTTTTATAGTACTATTCAATATTCATTTTTTTTCGATTCAAAAAAAAAATATTCATTTTTTTCAAATAAAATAGTACCATATTAAGCAAGTGTTAATCATGAATCTTTTCTAGCAAACATTTAGGAGTATTGCAAGGCTTTTTAAGGAAAAAACTTTATTTTTCCACGAGATAAATATTAAACTACCCACATAGAACAATATTAAGGATATAAAAATAAATACATTCATCAACTACATATCAAAATTATATCACTTAACACTGGTAAACTACAAGGTGGATAGATGTAGTTAAGCTCTTTAATTAATTAAGTTTGTTAGGAAATGATCATTTTGTTTTTGACTTTGTTATGGTTTTGATATTTTTATGAAAACAAAGCTTGGAAGGATGAAGAAAGAAATCGTTGATTCTATTATCACAAATGTAATCGTTATGATGTCGCATCATCATAACTTAACGTCATATCAAAGATCAGCGAAAATAATCTAATAATTTTATTATTTAAAGTATCTTCATTATTAGTTGATCCACCTCGAGGGAAATTAAAGAGAGAACTAGTAGGAGTTTAGATGTTTTTTGTGGAATGATTTTTTAAACACTTCTCTTGTAAACATTTATTTAATTATAAACTCTTTTTTTTATCAAATATGATTTGTACATATCTAACTTCTAATGCAATTTTATCAATCTTACAAGTGAAATATAAAGTATAAACTTAGAGCTTTTTTGAAATTTTTAAGTAGGTTGCACAAACATGAGGGAGTTTGAAGTGTATCTATGTGATATTGAAATTTGGACACATTAGTAGCGCTCTAATTGTGGAAATAAGTCGCTACGTTTGATCATAAATGCTTGGTTCGTAAGTGCTTGTCGATTTTTAGTTAGCTTTTAATTTTTTTTAGCTGTCAAAAACCAAATAAATAACTTTTAAAAGAAAAATAAAATTACTTTTAAAGGTCTTATAGAAAAATAATTAATCTCATCGTAAGATGATTTCTCATAAAATTTGCTAAAATATAAATTAATGATAATGAAAAGTCACATGATATCCTCTTAAAAACATGTGGTACTTCCAATTTCCAAGGGACAATAAAAAAAAATACAAATTTTTAAAAATAAGGTAAATTAAGTAAAAATATTGATGAGTAGAAACATTCCTTAAAAACCTGATTCTCCAATGTGGTAATCACCCAATATCTAGCCAAAACTATTGGAATCATTTATTAATTGAGCTACAATCCCTAGGGCTTAGGAGTAGGAGATTACCCCCTTCAAGAATGTAAAACAAAATCTTTACACAAAATCTCACAAGAGACGATCTATTAGATAGACCACAAAATTGGGCCAGCCTATTTTCCTTAACTGATTTTTTTATTATAATATCAATTATATTATGTTATAATCCTAAATGTAAGATATTATAACCTCGAATATACTATTCTATAACCCCAAATATAAGTTATTATAACTCCAAATAATTTATTATAACCCTAAATATACTATGTTATATTTTGGGTTGGGCTTCATGGATTCCGTCTATAGAATAGACCGTCTCCCATGAGACTTACTGAAATCTTTATTACTTTTAAAAACTACTTCCTCCAAATCAATTTAGTTGTCTCATTTGCTTGGGCACACTTGTCGAGATAACATTTTGATAATATCTCTAATTATGCTTAAATAAAAATTATGAAAAGTTGATAAGAATAATCCTTGCATTGAGACGAACCAAACAAATTTAACGGGATTGACGAATAGTGTGTAAAAGCAAATGGAACAACTAAATTAATTCGAAGGGAGTACTATTTTGGTGTTGCTAATTTTCTATAATTTATTATTTTAATTTATTTTACTTATTTTCCGTTATTTTTTGTAATCAAATCACTATTTTATTTTAATTTTAATCAAATATTTAACTCTCTTTTAATTTTATTTATACAATTAATTAATTTTTTATTATTTATCAAATATTTAATTTTTCTCTAAAGATACTCGATTTTCCATAATGCTAATACAAAATCACGGTCACGGATATAATTTATTTCTATGTTGATCTTACATGGCAATTAAAATTGTGATTAAAGATTATAGTATTCCTTAAAAACAGCTAAGACACAAATAAAATAAATATTTAAAAAAATATATAAAAAAAAGACAAAATTCCATAAAAAAAAGTCGGCTCCTTCACAATCACAGGTAAGAATTGTTGGATTAGTGACTCAATAAAGCCCAAATGATTGTGTATACATGTGTGTGTGTGGTATATGATGATGTTTTGGGGTACTGCTGCTTGCTCGACTGTGGCTCGACCAAGGGAAGGCTGCTCGACCAGTCGAGCAGGAGATCAGAACCTTCTGTCTGCATTCTGATCTCCCGCTCGACCCCCGCTCGACCCACATGGATTTCGCTCGACCTGGTCGAGCAAAGACGCGGGATTGTTCTGTTTTTGCCGAAAGTCTTTATATGGTTCAAGAACATCATTTAGTCTTTCCTACTGGTTCCAAAGCCTATATATAGGCATTGTATACTCATGTATAGCTATCACATTGTAAATCATTTGTTATTAGTCATTGGGATTGAGTTGAGAGCCACATACAAATTCTAGGGTTTCTAGTGAGAGGATTTGGGGAAAATTGATCAATTCTCAATTGTTGATCAATTTTGGGACTCTTGTATTCAACAATCAATTCATCAATAATACTCATTAGTGCTTAGAAAGGGTGGAGTTTTTTATCACAATATCACATTGATATTGGGATTTTCTCCACCTCCCAAAATCTTGGTGTTCTTATTTGTTTATGCTTTTGTTTCTTGATTATCTTGTGTTGTTTTTACTTAGTTTACCTTAGTGAATTCTAACAGTTACTTTTAAAGGTGTTATAGAAAAATGATTAATCTCATCGTAAGATGATTTCTCAGCAAATTTGCTAAAATATAAATTAATGATAATTAAAAGGCACATGATATCAAGGGACAATAAAAAATACAAATTTTTAAAAATAAGATAAATTAAGTAAAAATATTGATGAGTAGAAACATTCCTTAAAAACATGATTCTCCAACATGGTAATCACCCAATATCTAGCCAAAACTATTGGAATCATTATTGATTGAGCTACAATCCCTAGGGCTTAGGAGTAGAGTAGGAGATTACCCCCTTCAAGAATGTAAAATAAAATCTTTATTACTTTTAAAAACTACTCCCTCCGAACCAATTTAGTTGTCTCATTTGTTTGGACATACTTGTCGAGATAACATTTTGATAATATCTCTAATTATGCTTAAATAAAAATTATGAAAAGTTAATAAGAATAATCCTTGCATTGAGACGAACCAAACAAATTTAACGGGATTGACGAATAGTGTGTAAAAGCAAATGGGACAACCAAATTGATTCTTATACAATTAATTAATTTTTTTTATTTATCAAATATTTAATTTTTCTCTAAAGATACTCGATTTTCCTATAATGCTAATACAAAATCAAGATCACGGATATAATTTATTTCTATGTTGATCTTACATGGCAATTAAAATTGTGATTACAAGATTATAGTATTCCTTAAAAACAGCTAAGACACAAATAAAATAAATATTTAAAAAAATATATATAAAAAAAAGACAAAATTCCATAAAAAAAAGTCGGCTCCTTCACAATCACAGGTAAGAACTAGGAAGAATGTGGGTGACCACCAACACATCACTTTCTCTCTGCATTCCTGATTCCCTTCATCACACCCCAACTTATAACCTCTCTGAATTTTTACCTGATGTTTCATTATACTTGCAATTAATTTTCGATAATAATATTTATATATAAAATATGACAATTATACATTGTAAATATTTCAGAATGAAGTAAATATGTGTTTAAAAAAATTGTGTTGAATACGTTGATTTTTTTATTTCTTAATTTATGAGTTACTAGAGGATAGAGATTTAAAGAAATAAAATAGCGAGTAAAAATGTATTAAAATGGTAAAACTATATTTTAAAATAATAAAAGAAATTTATTGAGATGTCTAAAATAAAAAAAATGCGGTATATTGAGGGCAAATGGTCTTTTTTCTAGAGATTAGAGAGAAAAACATTATTATATTTTTAAATTTCTCACAGCTTATTCATATGTAATTTTGCGCACTGATAGTAGCCTTATTAATTATTCTTTATATACCCCCTTCGTTTTTTTAATAATTGTACAATTTGATTTTCATTGCTATTTGTCTATTAATTTAAATTAATATTTTATTTTTAATTTGTTTGTTATCAAATGGTTGATTGGAATTGATTCATCATAATGTTTATTCATATTAACATTTTATAAATTTTAATTATTTACAATTAGAGATATTAAGAATTAAATTAGTGTAATGATTAGTGCATACTCTATAGAATCACAATAAAATATTTAAACAAAAAATGGAATGAGTATATAATAAAAAAATAATTTTATACTATATATAAAGGATAAGGATCTAATAATATAAAAATAAAACGATAACATTGAGGATTAAAGTGTGGTTTGATGACATATAAATTCCAATTATAGATAATATAATTGATACTTATATAATCTTTAGATCGCTATATATTTATATCATAACTTATAAAAAATATATATAGAAATTTTGGATTTTATTTGATTTTAGTGTATTCAATAGGGTAAAAAAATCAAAAACTAATTATAATAAAATTTAATAAATATTGCTAAAATTTTCAATTAAGGTTGCACACTTGTCAATTATAAAATATTAACATTAATAAAATTTTCATTGAAACAATGTAACCAAAATCAATATTAAAATAGAGTCAAAGGAATTAATAATATCGAATCCCACATTTAGTGACGATAGGATGGAGAATTAAATAAAATCGAACTAGGAGAAATATTAAATCTTGTCTTAGTTTAAAGTTTTAATAAGGCTTTGAGCTCAATTCTTGATATTTCTTCCTTCAATCTACACTGCACTCAAAAAAACATGACAAGTAAGAAGAATTAAATTGACATAACTGATTAAATTTTGCTTAAGTTCAAAAATATATATTTTTTTTCCGAGGAGCTTATGTTTGATTTACAGTACTCGCCTTCCTCTCATTCCTTAGGCAAACTTGTAAAAAGAATATGCAGTAAAAGTTAGAATCAGAGTCAGAGTCATTAATTTAATATTTGGCGCATTGTACAAAATAATATATTAAAAATAAAATAATTAAGTTAGGGGAGGAAAGAGAATGAAATAAACATAAATAAAAGATTAGTAGTAGTAATCAAGTAAAAAGTAGTGATTTGAGGCTTCTTCCCTGGCTATTGTGTTGTTCATCCCCCACATTCCAGCTTAAAGTTCTTTGCTTTTCATTTTTACTACTATTTTAATTCTTTTCTCTCTCTTATTTTTTGCTTAAAGCCTTAAAATTCTTTCATTTTCCTCCATTTTTTTTCCCATTCAAAGACAAAGACTCATTCTCATAAACTTTCTTCTTCTTTTTCATCAATTCATACAAGTTTGAATCCATCAGCTTTCTTGTCTTCCTTCCGATCTGCTGTTTCTTACTTTTCTAATTCTGAATTCTGAGGTAGCCATTACTTTTTATTGTACAAATACAAAAGTATAAAAGAAATGGTAAGTTCATGATTATGGAGTAGTAAGTTTTATATTTTTTTAATTTTGAATTTTGTTTGATTTTGTATTGCTTGCTGAATTATTGAGTTTTTTGATGATCTGATGGTGGGTTTTAATAAACTAAGAATTATAAGGGATCTAGCTATTCTTTTTTGTAGAAGGATATGAACTGTTTGTGAATTTTGTTGGGTGATTTTTGTTTTGGATTGATTTTGCTAAATGCTGATATGAACTGATTTATGTGAATTTCAATCATTTTGACTTTGAAATTTTATATGGGTTATGCTAAATTTTGGGAGATCAAGTTTGTGTAGATAATTGACTCATTATTATCAACTGGGATGCTGCTAATTTTGGGGGGATCAAGTTTTTGTAGATAATTGACTTATAATTATCAACTGGGTTGCTGCTATTTTTGGAGTTTTCATTCGATAATTTTAATTTTGTGGGATTATTGCTGTATAATTATTGGGAAATTCAGTTTGAACCAGTAAGAATAGGGAATTATGGATTGCTGTGAAATCTTGGTGTTGCTTTTAAATTTTTTGAGGTTATGATCATTTTAAGAACATGGTATATGAATGATTGAATTCTATTCCCATTTAATGGTATCTTGGACAAGTAATGGATTGTTGATTATGATCGCGAAATCGTATGTTTGGATATGGCAAGATGAAGGAGCATCCTTGGAGAAAAATGGGGCTGAAAATATGCCTTACGTTATTGAATTTGCTGCAATTTTTCAGTTTAAGATCTTGTTTTTACTGGTTATGAAGTTAGCTAGCTTTAAGGGGCTATATTTAGTTGAAGCAACACAAGTGGTGTCACTAATTCACTATGCTTCTTCCTAGTGAAATGCTTGGAGTTTTAGCCGATAAAAGTTGTAGTCAAGAGATCACTTGCTGAATTTCAGAGTTTGTCAATGATGGTGTTGTTGCTATGACTATAGGAGGCAAAAAATTCCCGGGAAAATCGATGATCTTTTGGACTTAAAAAATGCTGCATTTTATAAGTACTTTGTGATAACATAATAATTCCAAGAGGGATATATTTCCCATTTTGCTCATTCTTCCTAATTGTATATCTGTCTTTTACATATGTATATCTCTCATGGTGGTGTTTACAAAGGACTTACGGTTTGTTTGGTTGTTGGTACTAAATGGTGGTAATGAAAACAATTTGTAGGGTATTTTTTTCAGAAATGTACTATGCCTTTCCCATTGAAATGAAACTTTATTATATATTTTTTTCACTATTTTCTATTACTACCTAAGACCAATTTTTTTAAATGGCAACACATTGAAATAAATTTATGAAGAAAATGAAATGATTGAAGGAGAACAAGCATGGCCATTGAACTTATCAAGAGCTTTTCTTACTAAAATTACATTAACTTTCCATTACTTTTTCCACCATATTTTACCGACAACCAAACGTGCCGTTAGGGTACATACAATTTTTACTTGTAGAGTAATGTGTATACGCGTATTACATGGTGCTTAGCGCACACGTTTGCACTTTGCTTGTATGATCTTTACTTTGTGGCAGTTTCTTTGAGATTTGCATATCAGTGCATTGTAGGAAGCTCATATTGTGATGAATATGGCATGTTTTTCATAATTTTTGATTCAATATCTGGAAGTTTTTTTATTTAGTAACGTATATTCGAAACAGTAATGCTTGTCATGCTGAACTTTTTCATCTTCTTTTAGGCAACCTCGGAAAATGTTATAGTCGGTTCTAAAGTATGGGTTGAAGACCCAGAATTAGCATGGATCGATGGAGAGGTCACAAAAATCAATGGCCAAGAACTTCAGGTTAAAACTACAAGTGGAAAATTGGTGAGTAAAATTAGCTCCATGTATTAAATAATGCAATTAGTAAAATTTTCTACTCATTACTACTTACTTCTACAAGAACTTCTTGTCTAATATCTTTACCAACTTCGATATTCATCGATCATCATGAGTATGCTATTTGTAGCTACTGGTTGCTGCCAACTAGTGAAACCGGTAATCTTCATTCTATATTTCTATCTTGGTGGCGGTTATTACCCGTCCAAATTTTAATTTTTCTTGAAAAATGTTGTCTAAGCCCGCTCGTTTTTCGAGACGGGTGGGTCAAGTCTGGCGGGCAATCCACCCATGGACAACTTTAGTGTGGATTAAGGCCTTGGCATTGTTTTCGAAAATTGAGATATCTGTTTTATCCTTTAGTAGCAATCTGCTAGAGAGGTTTTGAAATTTATTTAAGGCCTTCAAACCAGCAGTAGACAGAATTTGGTCGTAGCCTTGGCCAGTCGAATGTTCTTGCTACCTCATCCAATATAATTTTTTAATTGCTTAAAAGCACTTGTTCCCTAAATGGTACATTTCATGCACCATTACTTCTATATGTTTGTCTAATATATCGTCAATTCTAGTTAGCGACACAATATCTCGCCATTTATGGCTTGTTCTTAAACTTGTAAATGGTTGATATTTATAGGAGAGAAATCCTTGTCAAAATTGTGTTTCCTATTATTATATTTGTTAATGGTAGTTAAGGTAAACTCTTAACACATGCAAAATTCTCATTACAAATATTGTATATAGGTTGTTACAGAGGTTTCAAAGGCCTATCCTTTAGACGAGGAAGCTCCTGCCGGAGGTGTTGATGACATGACAAAGCTTGCATACTTGCATGAACCGGGAGTTCTCTCCAATTTAGCCATCCGATACTCAATCAATGAAATTTATGTATGATGATTTGATTTTTCTTAACTCATACTCATAATTAAATATTCAAGTGATGTTTTATTTACGCTCCACTTTTTGATGATGGGTGATTTAAATTTCTTTAATACAGACATATACAGGAAATATCCTCATTGCAGTAAATCCATTTCAAAGACTACCTCATTTGTATGATAAGCACATGATGGAGCAATATAAGGGTGCCGGATTTGGAGAGCTCAGTCCTCATGTTTTTGCAATTGCTGACGCCTCATACAGGTGACAGCCTATGATCCAATCATATTTTTCATTGTGCTAAATCTTCTATTGATATGCGTATCTCTTGGTAACAGGGCTATGATTAATGAGGGGAAGAGCAATTCAATCTTGGTTAGTGGAGAAAGTGGTGCTGGTAAAACTGAGACAACCAAGATGCTTATGAGATATCTGGCCTACTTGGGGGGTCGGTCTGGTGTCGAAGGCCGTACAGTTGAACAACAAGTTCTGGAAGTAAGACTCTAGTCTATGTGCCTTTTCCTTCAAAGTCATTTGAAACATATTTGAAAATTTTTAAATGGCTATCAGTTTTCTTGAATTTGTTTCTCTCGCTGGCTCATAGCTTTTTTAGCAAGATCTTATGTTTAAAACTGGCCTCCTGACCAAGTGTTGCCTTGTTTTAATCATTTGACAGTCCAATCCAGTTCTGGAAGCGTTTGGAAATGCCAAAACCGTAAGAAACAACAATTCAAGGTAATTTCTTACTTCTAACTGTCTTCCTTAATTTTTCTGTGGAATTTATGGTTACCGTTTCTGCAATATATATTGCCCTTCTTAAGCTTGCCAAGTGTCACATGATTCACTAATCTCCTTGCGAATCGCGAATCGGTAAAGGCGAATTATGCTTGGCTTTGGGCTATTTTTGGGCAAATTTGAGCAAATTGCGAATTCAAAAAGCGAATTTCTGATTTTGTTAAATTTTCTTAAAGAAAAGTGAATATATGAGTGATTTCCTTTCTTCCATACTATGTAGTCGTTTTGGAAAATTCGTGGAGATTCAGTTTGACAAACATGGGAAGATATCTGGTGCTGCTATTAGAACCTACCTGTTAGAAAGATCCCGTGTCTGCCAGGTTTCAGATCCTGAAAGAAATTATCACTGTTTTTATCTTCTCTGTGCGGCACCCCAAGAGGTACAATACTTCACATTGCATACTAATTAGTGTAATCATCGTTTTCCGTTAGGCCTTGCCATATTGGCATAGATAACTCATTTAAATTCTTAAACTCATTCACATGAGATCCTCTTATTTTCCTACTTTGTAGGTTCGAGAGAAGTACAAATTGGATAGCCCAGAGAAATTCCATTACTTAAATCAAACGAATTGCTATAGGTTGGATGGAGTTGATGATTCTGAGGAATATCTAGCGACTCGAAGAGCTATGGATGTGGTTGGGATCAGTGCAGAAGACCAGGTCAGTATAGCTTGCTAATATCAATAATACTATCTACAACTCGTCTTGTATGAGACCATCCCACTGTGAGACGGACTCATATAATTAGTCTAACTTTCTGATTGATCAATTTAAAATTGTAAGTAATCAATTTAATAAACTAAATATACATGGACCAGCCCAATAGAGATAGTATCACTATAAGATCGTCTCATTTAAGAACTTGTGTACTATCTATGGACTTGCATAGCAAATTGTCTTAATATCAAATATTCTATTCAGGAAGCTATTTTCCGAGTCGTTGCTGCAATTCTTCACCTTGGTAATGTTAATTTCTCCAAAGGAGCGGAGGTAGACTCTTCTGTTCTTAAGGATGAGAAATCGAGGTTCCATTTAGAGATGACTGCTGAACTGCTTAGGTAAGCTTGTTCAACCAATTCTATTCTCGCTACGTGGTTGTTTTATTTTTTTTGTAATTCTTAACTATGTGCAATGGCAGGTGTGATGTTAAGAATCTAGAAGATGCACTTATTAAACGTGTGATGGTGACCCCAGAAGAAGTGATCACAAGAACTCTTGATCCTGATTCTGCAGCTGTTAGTAGAGACGCATTTGCTAAAACTATATACTCGCGTTTGTTTGATTGGTAATAATCTCTTCATATGTTTCTGCATTTATGACATTTGATTTGTTTGCTATTACTTCGGACGTCTTTTAAAATTTTCTCTTTGCAGGCTTGTGGATAAGATCAATAGTTCAATTGGGCAAGATCCAAATTCCAAATCAATTATTGGGGTTCTTGATATATATGGTTTCGAAAGCTTCAAATTCAACAGGTAAATTAAGTGGTTTGTATAACTATACTTTTTGGAAACTGTATGAATAACGTTACGTCCACGTGCTTACAAATATGGTGTAATCTAGTTTTGAGCAGTTTTGTATCAACTTCACCAATGAAAAGCTCCAACAGCATTTTAATCAGGTGAGTTTACTGTTTACACCCAACAAAATGTCATAAAACAGGTCACAGTTTTTCACTCTCGCTTAAAATTTTGGTGTTATAATTTCTACAGCATGTTTTCAAGATGGAGCAGGAAGAGTATACGAAAGAAGAAATCAACTGGAGCTACATAGAATTTGTGGACAACCAGGATGTATTGGACATGATTGAGAAGGTATCTTCTCATTGTTAGACGAGTTAATTTTGCATGCTTATTTGTTTGACCATTCAAAGGACCTTCTTTCTTTTATTTTTACTGCTCTTGCGGGTGTGACTACGAAAACCGCTAATTAATGTGTTGTACATTCTGCAGAAACCAGGAGGGGTTATTGCGCTTCTTGATGAAGCATGGTAAGATGCTTCGTTTGGCTGTGCTAAAGTTTCTTACTTTCATTTGATTCTTTTAGTGCACTGGTCTTGGACTCATAGTCATCATCATACCCAGTGTATCCCGCTCATAGAAAACTATGATCAGAGTCAGGGGACTCTACAGTGTAAATGAGTATAACTAGTAGAAATTTTCTTGCTCACTATCCTTCTATATTGGCAATACAGTATGTTTCCCAAGTCTACACATGAAACATTTGCTCAAAAATTATACCAGACGTTTGCAAAACATAAACGCTTTGTGAAACCCAAGCTTTCTCGCACCAGCTTTACTATCTGCCACTATGCAGGAGAGGTAAGTAGAAGTTTCCAAATGATTTTTCTACTGGTCATACTTTCGCCACAGTTTGGAAACATAAATTCACTTATATGATTTAGGTGATGTATCAAGCGGATCAGTTTCTCGATAAAAATAAAGATTATGTTATAGCAGAGCATCAAGATCTTCTGCAAGCCTCAAAGTGTTCTTTTGTAGCTGGTTTGTTCCCTCCACTTCCAGAGGAAACATCGAAGTCTTCTAAATTTTCTTCAATTGGATCTCGCTTTAAGGTATCTCATCTCGTCTTGATTTGTTGTTGGTGTGAAATTTTCTCTAAGGTTTATATCTTTTACATCTAAAGCATAAAACAGCGTCATGGGTTAAAGAGTCGAATTTTGTCAGTCGTAACGGACTAGTAAATAGTTATGGAAAGGAGACCATTGTTACTTTGAACGACATTCTGTTATGAACGGGAACAAGGAACGCAAGCTTGATTGACTCGGAAATGATTGGGTACAAAATACATTATGTATAAAAATTATTAGTAAAAGAAAATTAAATTAAAATGATTTTTTTTTGCTTTAAGAAATTGTTTTGAGTGGTGTTTTTTTGGCCTCTTAGGTTTCATATCGTTTTTTTCCTCCCTTCGTTATTCTTTAATTTGTAAACGAAGGCTAAAATACCTTACTAGTTGTGATATTCAGAATTGCCATTATATCTCAAATACCCATGATTCGTGACATTCTTGAGCATTTGAATTCAAGCAAGCATAGCTTATCAATATGTAGTAGACAATTACTTTGGAAGGCTTCAGTACTGACAAAAAGTGATGCTTGCTAATATTGCAGTTACAACTCCAGCAATTGATGGAGACGCTAAATTCCACAGAGCCTCACTACATCAGATGTGTGAAACCAAATAATCTCCTGAAACCTGCTATATTTGAGAATGTTAACATTCTTAACCAGTTACGGTGTGGTGTAAGTACATGCTTTATAGTTCATTGAATTGTTGACTCATAACTGTCATGATGCCTTTACAGTAATAAGGTCATGCATTAAATTTGTGTGATGTTTTTTCTTATCTTGCGTAGGGTGTTCTTGAGGCAATTAGAATCAGCTGTGCTGGATATCCTACAAGACGAACATTTGAAGATTTTATTCTCCGTTTTGGTGTGCTTGCTCCTGAAGTTTTGGATGGGAAGTAAGTTTCTATAAATGACTTTGATTTGATGCTCACATACTTTTTCTTTCTGTATGTTACTCTCATATCATTACGAATTACGATCATCAATCAGCCTCATCTGCTAAGTGCGAAGATGTGTTACTCAAAATAAATAGTTGTCATTTTTTCTTTTGCTTTTGACTTAGCTCTGCAACTTATTCTTTTGCAGATGTGATGACAAGGTTGTATGCCAGAAGATATTGGATAAAATGGGATTGAAAGGCTACCAGGTAAATGATGAAATCTATTACGTGTCGTATGTTGATATTACTATAGTGCTTAGTTCCAATTTCGACCTGTATAAATTCAAAGTTAACCGTTAATGCGTTTTCCCTATAATTATGTATGCCATGACAGATAGGAAAGACAAAGGTTTTCCTACGAGCTGGTCAGATGGCAGAATTGGATACAAGGAGGGCAGAAGTCTTGGGCAATGCTGCAAGGAAGATTCAAAGATGTGGACGTACATATATAGCTCGCAGAGAATTCGTTGCGTACCGAAATGCAGCTATTCAACTTCAGTCTTGGTGCAGAAGTATGTTTCATTTGACTATTTATTGTTATCACTCGCGAATAAACGCAATTCTCTGCTTATTCTAATATTTTGAAACCTCATCCCACCAGATTAGGAAAAATCTCACTAGAACACAATTTTTCTTCTTAAAATATATATCAAACCTCCTGACAAAGAGGTGTATGATAATATATTTTGATGATTTATGGAACAACTGTCTAGTTTTGTTTAATGCACAATAAGGTTTTGTACGGTAAGATGAAAGTATATGGAAGTACTGTTTTGGGTTCTACATAGCCCATTCTGTGCTGCAAAAGAAGTTCTTTCGGCTTCTTACACCTTCTTTCGTTGTCTTGGCCTCTGCCCTTAATGTATATCCTGCGATTAATACGGCACATAATTGGAGAAGGCAATGTAAGATATTCTCTAAAAACAAACGATCATATTGAAAACAAACCAAGTCTAATATATCGACACACTTAGGAATTAGGAGTTATGATAACCGCATCACCATTCTATTAACGCGATCTCTACCATCACTACATTTTTTCACTATGCTAGAAATTTTGAAGTGTGTGAAAAAATAAGTGTATATTCTTTATACGGTAAAGTATATACAAGGAACATATTAATATGTTTTAACTAGTTTAGGATTCAATAAGGTCCTAGTTTTGGGTCTCAACAAGTTTGTAGGAAACTTTATTCCTAGATAATAATTAAGGGCCACAGGAGAAATACCGTTAATTTCAAATATTTTTAAGAATTTCTCTAGTAAATGTGAGTTCCTCTATGACAAATTGACTATAGGTTTCTGATACTGCAGTGAAACTTGGGTGTAGCAAAGAAGTGAAAAAATTGACCCCTTTAGTAATACAAGCGGTGAATGTAGTTTGTTTGAAAAATGCATGATCTTTTTTAGATACACCAAATGTTCTTTCAGAGGCTGTTTTACCTCTTACTTTCAGATATGAAAGTTCAGGTGTTGTTTGTTTAGCTAGCGAGTCAGTTGTAGCTATCCGTTGTTTCATGTGCGATGCATAGCTCAATTATATGATGTTCTCTTGGGTATCTTTGATTTTTTAGTGCTCCTTGTGGTCTTACATTGCATACTTTGATCAATTTCATTTGTGGGGTTTATCCTACCAAATCTATTGTGTTACTGAGCACTTATATTATTGTCTTGGATCCTTTAGGTGCTCTTGCCCGCAAGGTTCATGAAGAACTGCGCAGACAAGCAGCTGCCATTAGAATTCAGAAAAACATCCGCTGCTACAGGGCCAGGAAATCCTATTTGACAGTAAGGTCATCTGCAATTAAAGTACAGACTGGATTAAGAGGGATGCAGGCTCGGAATGTTTTCAGATACAAAAAAGAAACAAAGGCTGCCATCATTATTCAGGTTCATTTTCTATTCTATTCTTGTTTATCTCTTCTAGCATGGATCTAAGTTCTTGGATAAGAATTCAGCTCAGTATCAGCTTGACCAATTGATTAAATTGCTCTATTTAATATGTTGCAGACTCGTCAACGATGCCACGCGGCTTCTTCTTATTACAAGAGCCTTCAAAAGGCTGCTCTTGCAACTCAATGTGGTTGGAGACAAAGAGTTGCAAGGAAAGAACTCAGACAGCTCAAGATGGTTCGACAATCAACTAGCTCTAAGTGTTTAAATAAAAAAATTAAGGATTACGTACTAAATCACTTTTGTATGCCTGTCTTGGTTTCAGGCTGCCAGAGAAACAGGTGCTCTCAAAGAAGCAAAAGACAAGCTGGAGAAGCGAGTGGAAGAACTTACATGGCGTTTGCAATTCGAGGGTCAATTAAGGGTAATATTTACCTTTTATTTTTCCTATGTTGGTTTGCATCTTGTTTTCTTGATGGGCAATGCAATCGTAACCGTAATAAATTGCATTACATGAATCCTAGATCTAATACATTCAACTGTGAACAGAAAAACTTGGAAGAGGAGAAAGGTCAAGAAATTGCCAAATTACAGGAAGCTTTGCAAGCCATGCAACTGCAGATCGATGAAGCAAATGCTCGCGTAGTTAAAGAGAGAGAGGCAGCTAAGAAAGCTATTGAAGAAGCTCCTCCAGTCATCAAAGAGGTTCCGGTTATGGTTCAAGATACGGAGAAGGTTGAGTCATTAACTGCTGAAGTTGACAACCTTAAGGTAAATTCCCTTATTCATACAGACCCTATAAATTCTTCCATTCTGCTTAATGTGAAAGTTGAACCCTTTCTTTTCTTAAAAATTTTGGATTTTAAGTTTTAATGGATCTCATCCAATCTTATTCCATCTGTTGAACATTAGTATTATTCCTGTCATTTGCTCACTACTCCTTTATAATTATTAAATTCCAAAATTTTGTTTTATCTCTATATTAGTTGAGATTACTAGATATCAATTTGATACCATGAACTGAACTTTTTGCTTGAAATTAGTTTTACAAGAAAACAATGTTGCTGAAAAGTATCTGAGTGACCAAATTCTTTTTCATTACCTACTTTGTTTAAAAATTTTCGATCGCCATGTGATGTGGATCCCTTGTACGTTTTGTCTCTTCAACATATCTGCCCTATTTCTCACACACTACATTCCCTTGCAACTTTTTCTCTATCTATCATCTTTCATTTTTAAAATTTTATTTTCACATTTAGCTACTATGAGCTCCTCCTACTAGTTCCATCAGAACGTTACGGAATTGAGGGAGCAGTAAATTAAGTAACCTTTAATGTTTTATTAACGTTTGGCTCCCCATTGATGAAAAAAGAAGGCATCATTTTATAATAGTGAGAGCAGTTTCATAAATCTAAGCTCGTTTTCATTTTTAAGGGAGACTGAATTGTGGGGTTGAGATGAGAGTTTTCCATACTTGTCAGTTGATACTACTTGTTTAAGGTCATTGCACTAAGTTCGCAAATAAACATCGTCTGAAATTCGCATTCTAGCTGACTTGATGGTTTTGTAAACTGTCTAGGCCTTATTGGAGAGAGAGAAAGAGGCTGCGGAAGTTGCCAGAAAGGCTTTCTCAGACACCGAGGAAAGAAATGCAGAGTTACTTAAAAAAGTGGAAGGTTCAGATGACACAATATCTCAACTCAAAGATTTTGTGCAAAGGTTTGTGCCTGCTTGGTTATATTTACTTATGTATATGGAGCTCTTATCTTTTGTCAATTAGGGCCCTAGGCATGTTAGAGATAAATCTATTCAGTTAAGTACTAGTGTCATGGAAATTTTGTAATACATAAACGTCCCGTTTGGTTAACAGTACTAATTAGTGGTAATGGGAATAATTTTTAGTGTAAATTTTCATGATTTGTATCATGTCATAACCATGTAATGAAAATTTGATCATAAAAAAGATTTTTTGTTCCCAAATTTCCACTACCACCTAATACCACATGTTCAAATGGTAATGAATTGGAATGAATTTTGTGAAGAAAATGAGATTGTTAAAGGAGAATAAGTATGCCATTAAATTTGTCAAGATATTTCTATAAAAGTTACACTAACTTTCCATTACCATTCCCACCATTTAGTTACGGTTACCAAATGGGCCGTAAAGGATCCAGATTTCCTGAGTGCTGACTTCCGTCATTGTCTAATCCACATGTACCTTTTTTTGCTTCTTCCGGTTAGAATGGAGGAGAAACTTTCCAATGCAGAGTCAGAATCTCAAGTACTACGCCAGCAAACATTAGAGATGACTCAAAAGCTCTCTAGTGCGGAGTCAGAAATCCAGCAGATGGCAGAAAAACTTAAGAAGGCAGAGTCAGAGTTGCAAGGTCTTCGACAACAAGCCCTCACAATGACACCTATAGCCAAATCTGCTCCAGTCCGTTCAAAGACAATGGCTGTTCAGGTATATGCTTGCCCAAATATTTATAATTGATGAACTTTTCTTTTCAAGGTCTTTTTATGTCTTTAACATTCTTTTTGGTCAAACACAGAGAACTCCTGAGAATGGGCATGTTCAAAATGGTGAAGCTAAGCCCATACCTTCACCGGTAAAATAACCGTTTTTTCAAAATCTTTTTTAAATTATCTATTTAAGTCTATCAGGTACCATTTGCCTTATTTGGATTTGTATCATCAGATCTCGACTATTGCTGAATATTCACCTGAGGATAAACCACAAAAAACTCTTAATGACAAGCAGCAGGTCTGTAACTAGCATATATGCATGAATTAATTTCAAAATCAATTTTTACTAAGATACTTAAACTATAATTTGTTGCTAAACTTCTACATGTTCAATTTGTTTTTTCACTTTCAGGAGTATCAAGACTTGTTGATCAAGTGCATAGTAGAGAACCTTGGATATTCCAAAGGCAAACCAATCGCGGCTTGTGTTATATATAAGTGTCTTCTTCAGTGGAGGTCCTTTGAAGTTGAAAGAACTAATATTTTCGATCGCATTATACAAACAATAGGTTCATCCATAGAGGTAAGCAGTTAACACCGACTTAATATGTTTGTATGCAGAAAAAACTGCATTTGCCTTTAGGCAGCGCAAAGTACATCATCCAAGTTTTTTTTCGAGGGGTGGGTTAGGGGGGGGGGGGATTCAATTTTGATCAAATTTTTTGTATATTTGATCCAAAATCATGTTCAAATTGAAAATCATACAGAAGATTGCTATTCCATTTTGAATCTTAGATTCATGATATATGTTATCCGTAAAAGCAATCTGAAATCGAATAATGGATAACGCATTATCAATCGGCCTTCGGGTATCTAGTCTTTGCTTCAAGTTTTTCTTTTTAAGGAAAAGCAAAAATTCAAATCTCAATTGATCATTAGAATCTTTCAGACTATGTTACTCGGACTCTTCATATTGCTTCACGTACCCGTGTCCGATCTTTGATCCTCGGACATCGGTATGACACTTAGACACTTCATTTTAGGCGTAAAATTGAATATTTAGACGTATCCGACACTTAGACACGTATCAGTATCCAAAATCAGTACCCGAATCCAAGTAACATAGCTTTCTGATGTCTGATATGTAGTAAATCTGATGCTTTGATGCAGAAAGTTTTAAGTATCAGATATCTATTCCGATATTAATTTTTTTTTGAAATGACCTATTCCAATATTTGAAGTTGATGCTTTCATATGTTCAGTCCTGCTCAACAGGCTTGCTTTTTTCCGTTGCTTCTAAGCATGAAATTGCATATCTGATACTTGGTTTCTTCTTATTCAAGGTTCAGGAAAATAATGATATGTTAGCCTATTGGTTATCTAATACATCCACATTGTTGATGCTACTTCAACAAACGCTTAAAGCTACTGGAGCTGCTGGCTATACTCCACAGAGACGCAGGACAATGTCAACTTCTCTGTTTGGAAGAATGTCATCAGTATGTATCACAATCATTTGTTGTTTTGGACAAGGAATTATTAGTTATTGTATTTTCTCTCGAGGGAACTCATTTGTATCGCAATGTTTAAATTGGCTTCACAGCTGAGAGCATCTCCACAAAGTCCTGGCCTGTCTTTTCTCAATGGTCGCCTCAACAAAACAGATGATGTTCGCCAAGTTGAGGCCAAATATCCTGCTTTGTTGTTCAAACAGCAGCTTACAGCGTTCCTCGAGAAAATATATGGCATGATAAGAGACAACTTGAAGAAAGAGATCTCTCCATTGCTTGGGTTATGCATCCAGGTAAATATGGTTTTTCTTTTATGCCAATTATTTAATTAAGTGTACCGCATTTAACAAGGAAATGAAGCGTGGAATTCTCATATTCTATATCCAATGTCATATCGATATTCCATGATACAAAAGGATGTTTCTAGCAACCCCACCATTGCAACAAATATTTTTGTTCTTTGGACTGCCTAGCAAGTTAGTTGTACTAAGATATTTCCTTCGTATTATTTTATTTCTTTTTTGTGAGGGTTCGTCCTCGATGGTTCTTCATGGTTTTATAAATGGTTTTTCATTAGGGCTTTAGGAAAGCGTCCGTCCTAGATGGTTCATTTTCCATCCCCTTTTGGCTTGTACTTAAGTAGGTTTCTTGGTAATAAAATTCTTTCACCAGAAAAAAACAATGATAGCAATATGTAGTTACCCTAATACTAATTAGCTCTATTGAATTTTGGTGGTCATTATTTGCACGACCAGTGTAACATAATTCGCCAGTTGATTCGTTTTTTGAATTTGTGATTCGCTCAAAATGACCCTAAAATATAATTCCCTTTTTTTCATTCGCGATTCGCAAGGAAATTGGTGATATGTGACTGTGTACACGACATGTGTATCATATCTACATGGAAGGGTTACCTTTAACCACACTTGCTGCTTCTAGTCATGACTTTTGTTTTTGTAACGACTTACAGGCACCTCGAACATCACGGGCTAGTTTGATGAAAGGACGAACTCATGCCAATACTGTTGCTCAACAAGCTTTGATAGCACACTGGCAAAGCATCGTAAAAAGTCTCAACAATTACTTACAGATGATGCAAGCAAACTACGTGCGTTTCACATTTTCTCTCTACTGACTCGTAATTTTCTCAGATTGCTTGTGTCATGATTTTAACTTATCTTTTGATTTTTGCAGGTTCCTCCTTTCTTAGTACGAAAAGTTTTCTCTCAAATATTCTCATTTATCAATGTCCAGCTATTCAACAGGTTTATTTCCTCTTTTATTATACATACATGATTATATACATACATTGCTATGTTTCTCGGACTCTTCATTTTACTTCACATGCCCGTGTCTAATCCTTGATGCTCGGACATTTGTATGGCACTTAGACATCTCATTTTAGGTGTAAAAATGAATATTTAGACGTATTCGACACTTACATCAGTATCCGAGTCCAAGTAACATAGATACGTTGTATACAAACATACATTCTATCGTATATGTGTGTGTGCGCGCATGCGTCATATTATTCTTTCATTGAGAATCTACGGGTTGAATTTTTCAGTCTTCTGCTACGACGTGAATGCTGCTCCTTCAGTAACGGAGAGTATGTAAAAGCAGGTTTGGCAGAATTGGAGCAGTGGTGCTATGATGCTACAGAGGAAGTAAGTTCTACTATCGTTTTCTCCCACGCCTATCGATTGCATATCTCACTTTATTGACTATTATTTTCCTTCAGTATGCCGGCTCTGCATGGGATGAGTTGAAGCATATTCGACAAGCGGTCGGATTCCTTGTAAGTTTGGGTTTTTTGTGAATCCCGTTGAGACAATTTTCTATCAACGGCCTTCTAATTCGACTGATCATGCAATGTAATCTATTACAGGTCATCCATCAGAAGCCCAAGAAAACATTAAATGAGATTACAAAAGATCTATGTCCAGTATGTCTTCTAAATTTTCCGTTTCCCTGATATTTCTTACTTTATCCCAATTCCTGATAATTCTCCATTCTATTAATTCACCAGGCACTCAGCATACAACAATTGTATAGAATCAGCACAATGTACTGGGATGACAAATACGGAACTCATACTGTATCTTCCGATGTAAGTCACCATCTACATTAAATTCTGCAATGCAATCGATTTTTTGGAATCGGAAAGGGGTTTGGGATTCTCGAGCCTATTGGAGAGCTATGTTACTCTTGCTATCTATTTCACCTCATGTACCCGTGTTAGATACTCCATACTTTTATGTTCCATGAGTATAGGAACTTTGACACTTCACTTTGGGGCCTTTGGGACTATGTTACTCAGACTCTTCATTTTCCTTCACATACCCGTGTCCGATCCTTGATGCTTGGAAGTTGGTATGGCACTCGGACTTCATTTTAGGCATTAAATTAAATACGTAGACGTATCCGAGTTTCTAACACTTGGACATGTACCAGTATCCGACATCAGTACCCTAGTCTAAGTAACATATCGTTGGGACAAAATTATGACAAATTTGAATATAATATCTAAGTTTGATACTTAGACACGTACCCGTAAGTCTGATTGCTCAAAAAACTCAACTCCATTTCTATAGCCCATTCTTAGGGGTAGCCACTTCCCCCTCCCCCCCTTCAAACCTTGTAAATGCATTCTTTTTATCATTAGTTCATTACCTTTTCCATAGATACATCTGCTTTAAGACATTTTCAATATAGAAAGTGTTTGATAGTGTATAAGCTACAGGTTATTTCAAGTATGAGAGTTCAGATGACCGAGGATGCAAACAGTGCCGTAACAAATTCATTCTTACTAGACGATGATTCAAGGTAGGACGTTCACCAACTTTACCCATTGCAGTCTTTCTTTCAAAAATCGATATTGACGACATTTTTATCTTCATTAACGTCATAACTCATCTTATCCCATCCAGTATCCCGTTCTCTTTGGACGAGATCTCCAGCTCAATGCAACAGCAGCCCGGAACAGGCGACATAGAACCTCCGACACTATTAAGAGAACACTCGGGTTTTTCATTCTTGATTCAAAACTCAGAGTGAGCACAAACGAGGGTTGTAAACATAAACATGGAATCCCGTCTCAGTCCGAATGGCGTATTGTTGCAAATCTATTGCATTCATTTGACATGCGAAAACTTGTGCATATATATTCAACAACACTCACCTGATTCTTTATATATTGGAAGGGCATCCATGGTTTGCCTTACACACAGGAGAGGTCTATTTATTCTTTTACAGTCGCGTTCTTTTAAGGCGACTGCTTATTCTTTAAATTTTGGAAGTCCATATGCTCTATGGACATAAGTGTGCAAATTTTAGTGCCATGATTTTTTTTTGTCACTCCCCTTAAAAGGGAAGGGGGTTTATGATGAAAATGGTTTGTTTTTTTATTAGTTTTTTTTTTAATATTTGAGTATAGTTTGTTGGTTGAGTGTATCTAAAGGTAGGTTTGCCGAGTTTTGAAGCAATTGTTATATTGAGGAATTATGTATGTATTCAAGTTTTTTGTAGTAAATATAAGTGCACCTTTATGTATATTTCTGACTTTTCACCAACTATAAGGTTATGGGATCAATCGAAAGAATTGGTCCCTCTTTCGATTGATTTTGCTACATTTGCTAGAAAAGTATTTTGCTAGAAAAGTATTTATAATGAACAATTTAATGTAGCAAATTCTATAAGATTGGAAGAATAGAATGCATGTAATGGGATAGACTAAAAATATATAAAACTTGGAATATGTATTTTTGTCAAACTTTTTGGGGAAAAATATTGATTCTTAATGTGTATGAGAAGCAAAACAATTTCAAGTTTGATATTATTTTTATTTTATACTCACTTTTTGTTTTACAATTTTTGACTTTGCCCCCTCTTCTTCAAAAACTATAATTATTCTCTCTCTAAATCTTAAACACTCGACGCGTAAGGGGCGTGCAACACATGAATTTTCATTTGACACAAATCTAAAATGCCGAGTGACTGATTTTGTTTAGATTTTTTAAAAAAATTCAATTTTATTTTCATTTGTATTAATGTAAGTACAAAGTAGACACAAGTCTTAAACGTGGATCAATTAATTTGAATATAATTATAAGTCTATTGATTAATTTTGTTTTTAAATAAAATAAAAAAAAATTAAATATATACACAAATCTAAAGTGTTGATAGATTAAGTTTAATTTAATAATTAAAGATAAAGAAAAAATGTTAAAAGTCTCACATATTGTGCTACTGCTACTTGCACATTTATTTTAATTTTATCAAAATAATCTCTTCTCTACCTTAACCGCTCCATTATATATTTCCTTTTCATTACATTTTCACATATTGTGCAAGAATTTATAGTTGGCACTAGGCAGGCAGATGTAATGTCATAAGCTTAATAGAAGTTCCAACCCAAGTCAACTATGACAGATAAGCATTTCCATATAGAACCTGTAACCTATCAGCCATTAATTTACACTAGGAAGTTTCTGTATTTGACGGTTTTAACCTATGCCTTGCCGATGTTGCCATGGCTTGATGGCTAATATCAATACGAAGCCTCTCCGTAAAAATTGACACTGCAATCTCCTTACAACTACGCCAACCAACAAGACCTAAGACATTTGAACCAACAAGCAATACAAACATTTATATTCACTGAACCAAAGGTCACCCATAACATGACAGACAAATCGATCATTGATAAGGGCAAACGTAATGTATAGTGTTGATACCGTCAAGAACCAACTGGACTTGTGAGAGGTGAACTTTCATCAAGCTGAGCTGCATCAGTTTGCATTTCTGTTTTCATCTTCTCCTTCATAATCACCTGTTTTGGCATCACTTCTAGCAAAAAGCTTCCTCCATTCCAGACAGCAGCGGCAACCTTCAGTATTTGGAAGGTCACAGACAGCTTGTATGACAGGAAAATGGGAACGGTAAGTGCCATGGTTGTCACAGTGAACAGAGCCTGAAAAGCAATATACATAAACAGACGATTCTGGTCCCCAAGTAAACCACTCAGGCGCCACCAAATACTGTTCGATTTATGTGCTTTCTTCGAAAGTTCCCTATATGATGTTCATTAGATGTGTCAGCAAGAAAGTGGAAAAAGCTAGGACAAGGCCATGCAAGACAATCAACGCTCATGCCCCGTGGGTTTGTGGGCCTGAGCCCATGGATGCCCCGTGAGTGTTTCCACACGAGTGGGCTCACGGGGTGATTATGTGACGAATTGTCACGGCCTAACACTTTGGTACAGAAAGATGTCAGAAAACAAATACCTGTAAGAAGTCATGACTTCAGGATCTCGTAACAGCCTCTGTCTACGCAGAACATTCACTATCAAAAAATATAGAACTTGCCATAGGGTGTAAGCAATTAAAGGCCCTACAAAGAGCCATGTGCACAGGTACAATTTGTTTTCTACATAAGGCCATGAGATTCTTTGAGCAGTTCCTTCAGGATGCATGGCCGCAAAGGTTGCTGGATTCCACCACCGAATTGTAAAGCAAGCCAAACCTGAAATAACACGTTTCTTGTCATTCCAGAATCATTCATCAATCGTAAATGAAAAGAAACGGGAATATGTCGTTTTAAATCCTTAGCTTACCAGGTAACAAGTGTACAAGGACACTAGTTATTTTATCAATGGAATTGAAAACTAAGCTGCATCTCCACACAATAATTGCCCATGCTAATGGCCCCTGAATTGTAAGTGGATAGATTAACAGAATGAAAAATAAATGCAAAACCAAATCTTGAAGTGACATCAGAACATAGAGATCACTTACCTCTGAAAATGAAAAGCAAACCATGAAAAGCTTTTCATTTTGCGGATACCTAAGAAGCATAATCAAGAATATTGCATTAGCATAGTAGCAAAAGTCCTGCCACCATGAAGAAGCTATGGTCAGTATTTGTCTCTGTCATTTGTCCTTTTATGTGTTTTGAATTAAAGATTGAAACTAATATATACAGCACCTGGACAGTGATACATTGGTGTTCATGCTATACTCAAAAAAAAATCCAAATCTAATGTATACTCGTCTTTGATTCAGATGATCATCGATAGTCTATTAAAAGTGAGAAACCCGACAAATGTCATGTTCTAATGCAACTTTTACCCATCCAAAAATGACCTATTATTTTGTCATTAGTTTTTAGGGAGAGTTTTTTTAGCTTTTTATTACTTGAAGAGGCAACCACATTATATATATATATATATATATATATATATATATATATATATATATATATATATATATATATATATATATATATATATATATATATATATATATATATATATATATATATATATATATATATATATATATATATATATATATATATATATATATAATAATTTGTATTATATACCAGAAGAAGATACAAACAAACGCACGGGCAGGAATATTGTCATGCTTGTATCGACAAAAGGTGTTTACACACTATGGAACTTGGACTCTATGCAATGTATTCACAACCACAGAAACCCCATTCCTTACAAATACTCATACACATCCAATTCACCACCATGGCTAACACCACGAGATTACATTCTACTAACTAAACATCTTCACAGAAGTCAAGATTCACACAATCGTCTACTTAGCCACTAAGAGTCCTAGAGTCGATTACCCTTCTATAACACAATCAGCAAGAAAAATCTTCTTTCTCCGTGAATGCATCATGCAGATAGGTCAAAATGAAAACCGAAAAACAAAAATAATTGGGTGACTTAAGTAATAAGTAAAAGAAAAGAAAGGTGCATGCGTACAATTACCAGTAACACTAAATCAAAACTACTTTCCTTATCTTCCTCTACTAGCTTGATGTACTAAGCTTTCCAAACATGTCGAAATGAAACTATTTATTAATATACAGGATGATAAGTGCAATTATTTGCACTCATCGCTTGCATTTCTATGCCCATTTTCGATGTTTAGAGGCGGTTTAGGGTCGTTTTGTGTGTTTTCACTCCATTTCGGTGTTCCATGGTCGTATTATGGGAAAATGGGTGAATTGTGCAATCTTGAGTCATTTTTGTGGGCTTTTGGTGCTAATCATGCTTACAGTGCTCAAAGAACGTATCAAGCAATCAATTTTGTCAAGCCATGAAGAGTAAAAGAGCAAAAGAGTAGAAAAGTGTGTTAATGCAAAAGTTTTAAGGTGAAATTTGATACATGTCTACTCTTTTGTCCATAACTTTTGATAGGAAGATCACATTGATGCAAGGTTTGCGGCATTGGAAACTAGACTTCAAGGGCTTTCCAACGGAATATTATATGTCCGATTCCGATAACCGAGCAAGAAATGACGAACGTTTGAAGTTTGCTGAAGCTGCCAGCCAAAACCGCCGACTTGGCTTCCTGGGCGTAGAAGTAGCCGCCGAGTCGGCTTATGCTTCTGTTTTTTACGGGCAATCTTTTCTAACTGCTTCAATTTTATTTTATTTTCTTTTATCTTTATTTTAATTAGCTTCTTAGGGTTTATTAGTGGGTAATTAGGAACATATTAGGGGAAGTCTCCTAAGCCTCCTTGAGAGAGCATGAGGAAGGGAGATTGAAACCCTCTTCTTCTTTCTCCTTCCTCCTTAATCTTTCTCCATTTGAGACCATTTTTATTCCTTGTAAGCTTTTAATTTCTTGTCTTTCTTATTAGTAGTTTAATCTTTCTTTATCAATTTTGTATTAGTTTAATCTTCCTTTTTTTTTGATGGGATAGTTTAATCATTCTTTGTCAAACTTTAATTATTTTCTTAGAAATTGTTATTTCTTAAAAGTAGTTTGTTCTTCATTGTTGTTATTTGAATTATTTGTGGTTTCATTTGGTTTTTAATCATTGATTTTCTTACTTTGTCATTTAATTTATTGTTAGTCATGTCTAATATTATCTTAGGGTTTATTTTAATTGCATTCACCATGATTAGTGAGTAGATCCATTTTCTAGGGTTAGGATTTGAACCTATTAGTTGAACATGAATTGATTCTTGGATGTGTCTATGAAACTATGGATTAAAGTGATTAAATTGTGCCAATTAACCCTAAATTAAATATGCTTTGTCGGATCATTCAATAGAACTAGCGTGTGAGATTGGGATCGACTTTGCTTTAGGGTAAATTTTAGTTAAATTCTTATTAATTCGTTCAATAAAATTAACGTGTGAGAATTGAATTAATAGTGTCTAAATCTAATAGTTAATCAACAGAGCGAAAGTTTGAGATTAACAAGATCATGTTTAATCACATAATTAATCCGACATTTCATAGACACTATTGAGAATTGGATCATACAAGACTTAAGGGGATTCCTGACACCCTGGATTTCATCATCATATAGTTTAAACACATTTTAATTATCGCATTTATAGTTGTTAGTTCACAACCAATCAATCCTTTTTCTCCCTAAGCAATATAATAAATCGAAATTACCAAGTTTCTTGTCCCAAGCTTCCTTGTGTTCGACTCGCGACTACACGTACACCGTGCGCTTGCGGTTAAATAAATTTTGCACATCACAGAAAATGATACGTTAAAAAATAATATGGAATTCTTAAGGGATAAGTAAAAGATAGAGGATGGGGATGAGGTAGGAGATGGTGGGAAATGATCTAAATGGAAGAAAAAGGTGATATGTTAAAAAGAATCAAAGATAAAAAAATAAGGTTGTGTTTGGGAACAAGCATTTCATTTCAAATTGTAGATTTCAATTATAAAATCATCAATGAAGAATTTGAGAATGACAAGGTTTGGGAAGTCATTCTCAAATCCTCAACTTCAATTTTAAAACAATGGTGGATAGAATTGGTTGAAATCCAAATTTGAATTTTTTTATATTTGCAAATCGCAAAAATTTGAGTTAATTTCATCATTTCCAAACATAGCATAAGAGAAATGTTGTTTACTTATCGATAATCTTGATCTAAAGGCTAAGGCTAATAGTAATGAGACATGGTTTAGATATGTTGTATACTTGTTGATTTGGGAATATCTTATTTAATCAGAGATTCAAGAAGCACATACATCATGTCCACATGTTTTTTTAACAATAAGAAAGATCTTTGTTTAGTAAATATCAGGCATATGACTTTCTATGAATATTAATCTGTTCAACCTAACAACCTTGGCAGTTGGCACACTAGTGGCCAGTAAACGAGGGTCATTAATTGATCACAATGTGAATTACTCCAAAAAAGAACTGCTATACCCAATAGACAGTAGGTTAAATAGCAGAGTCAAAGACTGCGAAGAGAAACCGATGCAGACTGCAGCACATTGACAATTGCTCAACACCTGAAAGCAACCAAGTTTATGTTTCGGACGATGGAGTCATCAAACAAAACATTTTTGTAACGGGATTTTATGGATATCACTTATTAAGAATCAGCTAATTTTACTCCCTTAGTTTCACAATGTTGGTTGCGTATTTCCTTTTGTGTATTTCCTTTTGTTGGTTACCTATTTCATTTTGGGTTCATGTGGCTGGTTACATTTGAAATCTTTCCTTTTATGGAAGATGTTTTTAATTGGTTGAGCAAAACAATTTCATTGGCCAATATAAAATTATGATATTGAAGTTTGCAGTCACTAACGCCCAACCTCGCCTATATAAATAAAGCATTATCATTGGCCTATATCCCTTCTTTTCTTCTACAATTGAACATTGCCAGATCATTAGCACGGCACAGGGAACAGAAATATGGTGCTATTTAAGATAATCTTAGCAAGGACAGCTTCACTTATATGGTTCAAACCAAAAACCATTCAGCAACAAAAGGAGTAACTCCTTAGACTTCCTAGTGTCTCCTCTTTTCCAATAAATGACATAGATAAAGCTGTACCGAAAGCATTAAGTGCAGCAAGTAAAAACCAAACTTACCAGAAGATAATAATGCCATTTCTTGTATCGGTAATAAACCCATCTAGCTGGAACAAATATGAGATAGAATATACAGTATACATAGGGAATATCTTGTGGCCCTGAAAAAAGACAGTTGAAATATAAATACTCAAACTAATGTACCATTCCACACAAATCATAACAACTACTCCAATAACTTGCAGATAAATATCCCAAAAAATACAACAAATCATAAGCATAACTAACTCACTTGCCCCAAGTAGAAAGCAAAATCCTCCGAACCCAAAAACACCACACAAATAGGTCACCTATGTCAACAACAAAACACTAGTAAATAACCCCAAAAATTTTAGCTGCACATTTCATCAAACACCTTAAAGATTCAAGATAACAACATACTCTTCTGTATTTCCAATTAATTTGCTATATTTTGTATCATTGGTTGTCTTGTCCAATCAATTTGCTACATTTCATCAAACACCTTAAAAACTCTCACCTTTTTCTTTAAACATCTTTAATTTATTTCAGTCGATTTAACAACAATTCAATTCAAATTTTAAATTTTATTTATTGCTCACAACAAATCAACCATCCCATTAAAAAAGTGAATAAACAAATAACTGACGAATAAACAAAATCAAAACCAGAAGCCAAAATGACAAAATGACCATAACAAACTTAAAAGAAAAAAAATGCAAACCTTATTAATGAATCTTTCGTGTTCTTCAGCTTGTTTTGCTATGCGTTCCGCTTGTTCAGATATGATCTTTTTCGTTTTCTCTTTAGTTTCCTTCAAGTAATAAACAAACCCAAGTCAAATCTTGCTCAAATAAACTGCATCAAATTATAAAAAAATACAAAAGTTTGAACGGATGACCTTGGATCGATCCTTTAATCTCCTTTTAACTCTCTGAAATGAATGTTCATACGGTTCATCATCAACTCCATCATCACTATTCGACATAGTTGTTTCTTTCATTGTTCTTTCTCAATGAAAGAAACAACACAAGAGAACAAAGAAGGTTTAATGGATTCTGAACGATTCTTGCTCAAAAGATCAAAAATTATGTCAGAAAGGTGAATGTTCAATGCTTAGCGACGCAAACCATCAAGAAACGATTCTGAATACAAAACATGTCAAAGAATCATAGAAGTATTGAATTTCCGAAAAATACTGTTGAAGAAGATAATATATCTATCCAATCATGTTGTTTCTTATGTCGGCTATGGGCATGAATAATTTTATATTCAATCTTTCTACATTCCATCATACAGGTCCTTATTTTACTTTATTACGAAAATTTTAGGTGTTTTGATGACTGAATGTTAAATACAGTTAAGATCTATTATCTAGGTTACATACATTTTGTGATGTACAATAGACCAAGTAGGATTATTTTGAAACAATTGAAAGGTAATTTTCAGCTAATGCTAAACCCGTGTCTTTCGCCGTTTATTTATTGTTGTTCATTGCGTTTTTTTATTGCTCTTTACCTTATTTTCTATTACCTTTATTTTTAATTATTTGTATGTATTTTATTTATCATAATTGTAAGTTGTAGGTTTCTATCTCTTTGAAGACTCTTCTCGAGCCGAGGTAATCTTTGATTGCACTCTCTTTTACGAGTTTAAGTTGCCGTCGTTCTTCCCTCCCAGACTCTAATCATAGTTTTCTATAAGAAGAATACACTGGGTATGTGATGATGATAATGCTGATGCTAATAAGTTGGACTATTATTATCTAATTTTTCGATAATGAAATGACTAGCATCTTTAACTAGCAAAATCTTAAAAATATTAACAGTAACATCTTTATTGATCTAGCTACATGATTTCTGATGGTGTTAGATAAAAACAATTCATAAAAGTTGTTGCCTAATTATAGGCAAGATATTTAGCTATTTTGAAATCGATCCGTTAACTATACATCGTACACATACGGCCAGTGAAAAGTAACATCTCCGGCTATTTAAACAAACAAACAACTAATAGGCAAACAACCCCGATATAAATCGGTGAATGATAATCATGAAACAATTTTAACAACACTGGATACAATAAATTGCATTCTGAAAATCTACAACTGATTCCAGAATGTTAGAGCAAAGTTAACCTAGAAGGAACCTTTCCTACAACATAAAGAGATTAATGATATATCCAAATGCACAACTGAGAACATCTACCATCCGCATACTGGCTGATATAAATTAACATGAATTTAGACACACGGCTGGACAGAAATGTAACGCCTGAAAACACACGGCACTACGAGCTAACACCTAGACAATGAGCGGAATACATTACCAACAAAAGGGTAGAGTACAATCGATGCAAGATACAAATCCACTAGCTTTAGACGCAAAACTCAAGGCCGAGCTCTTTTGTTGCTGCACGATGGGCACTTGTACTGCTTGATATGTTCAGCCCTCGCTGGAGTGATCTTCACACACTTCCCATGGAACCATCTCTCACATATGTCACAGCAGATCCAGAACTCGTCTGATGCATAGTTTTCTCCACAAGCACCACAAAGAGTATCCCCGTGTTCCTCTTCATCTTCCTCGTCTAAGCCATCTTCTTCATCTTTTGCTGGTGTCCCTTTCGAAGAATACTTGGACTGCAAAATTAGAGTCTTTGATTCCAATTCTAAAACCCCAATCGAAAATAAACTTCACAGTTTGAACATAATGCAATAATGTAGTCCAAGAACAGTTAAGTACATCGAAATACATTAATCAGCAAACAATGGTTTCTCCCACAGCCCTTACATTACATAAAAAAAATTGCCCTAGATGACTAATGACAAACCAATATAAGGTGTATACACTAACAACTACCCAGGCAATTAAGGAGTTGTTCAGTTGTGAGGAAAACTTTTTTCCTGAGAACAATATTCCCTCCTGATCCGATGTTGGGTTCCAACTTTCAACTTCCATGCGAGCAAATAAAGAAAACTTTTGACGGAAAACAATCAAACATTTTTCAATTGCATTTTCTTCTACAAAAGCAAAAGACACCGGTTTTCAATTGCAATTTCATTATGAAAATCGGACAAAACTTGCCCTCGCTTTCTTTTTTGTTTCTTCTACCTCAAAAGGTTTAATGTTCTTTTGTGCTTGAATTCAAAGATTTTCATAATGAAATTTCTTAAATTGTTCAATGAAGATGGTTTTATTTATTATTTTTAATCTAGGTTTGATGAAGATGGATTTTTGTTTTTTTGAGGTTTTTGTATTTGTTTCTGGGTGAAAATGAGAAGTGTGGTGGGACATGGGGTGATTGGACTTGTTTCATAAACCAAAAAAATGTAAGTTTATATTTAAACTTTGGTGTGATTTATTTTTCAGCTTTCAGAATTGTTGATGTAAAATGTTCTAAAAAAATTTAGTTAAGGATAGAAATTATATTATTTAGATAATTAGATCATGTAAAGGTTTGTGAAAAATAAATGACTTAATGAAATATAGATATACCGACAAACTTTTACCATATTTTCCATTGAACCAACAAGAAAATTGTTCAAAAGGGAAATTGTTTTCCAACAAACCAAACAAGAGAACTAGCTTTTCATTTTGTTTTCCGCTAAAAGGATGTTTTTTTTATAGAAAACCATTATCCATGGATAATGTTTTCCTCTCAACCAAACACCCCTAAATCAAAAATGAAGTAATTTTCCCATGTAGCTCAAAGCTCACCATTCATGAAGTGGGTGGATTTAGATTACCACCACGGAAAAAAAAAAGGTGGTACCTCCGAACCTAAAACACACTCACCTACTCCACACTTCGTGTGGCATTGCAAAAGATTAGCATGTCAAAAGGCATCATCACAATGAGTAATACTTTGTGAAAACATCATGTTGCTAAATCAAATACAAATCCAACCATAATAACCACTAGCACATTGTGATTCGCTCCACAACAGGTAATCTAACAATATCCGCAAGACAGCCCTAAGATGCCCCGTTAAATATGCCATAAGTACTTCAGTAATGAAAAGCAGAGTATCCAACATCGACAAAGGATTACAAGCCAGCACACGCATGCAAGACTTAAACAGCTCTCTTCAGTCCTCACAACAGATGTCCACTCAATCCATAAAATACGGAGAATTAATATAGCTCATGTCGTAGCCTACCAATATGAGACAATCAACAAAGCAGCAGCCAAACATACTCCATACACTACATACAATTATGCTACAATGTACTAACACCTGCTTTTACAGCATTTTATTCTACCAGCTCATTGTCGCATGCAACCCTTTCCCAATTGAAAGATATTGGACACAGTAATATACATGGAGAAGACCATGATATTGCTTATATGATTTAAAAACTTCTTCCACTTTCTTTTACATGAAAGTGTTCCCCAAAATAGAGGTTTTTCAAAGAAAGAAGATCAAACATGCTATTTTAGGCCCCCTTTTTTGCTTAATTTTTTGACATTCTCCCATATTGTCTTCAAACCACCTACCTTCTTCCCCCAAACCCATAGTTCATTTCTTCCACCATTCATCCTCTATCCTCTATCCTTTAGACTTATACTTCATGATTTATATAGGCCATTCACTTTTGATAAATACCTTTCAATTCCAGTTTCAATAATACCATCTTCAAAGACATACCTTAAGTTTTAATTTTTGGACAACTTTCATTTTCAATTCGAGGAAAGTCACTATTTTTGAGCAAATCCCGTTACCCATCAACTGAAAATGAATTTTCTCAAGCATCGTAAAACCCAATAGATCCAGTTGATATAGTTTGATTTTAAGAAACTCATCTTTTCCTTTTAAAATGTAATTCAATTTTTTGTAATCTCACCACAATTTGCACGTCTTTTTTTTTCTTTTTTTTGAGATACCACAATTTGCACGTCTTATTTCTTAGGGGATTTGTGAATTAATAAAAAAAAAGTCCTGTATTATTGTATGATCTAGAATCTGGATTAACTATCATTCGCAATTTTCTTTTGGAGTCAACAAATTGGGGATTGTGGCCACTTTCTTCATAAATCTAAGTCATTGGAGATAGGGTTGATCAAAAGTCAAGCTCAACAGGGTTTGGTGTAACAACTTTTGGGGGCTTTTATAAGGCCTTCAATCCGCTGTGGTAGCCTAAGTGGTGGAGGATTTTGGTTGCAGCTGCTAGTGTGGTGGTAAAAGGCTAAAAGTTGTCTGCAATAGGGCCAGCGTTCAGAGGATTTTTCGTGATGTTTAGAAAAAGGTAGTTTTGTTGGATTCTCAAGCAGGGGCGGAGCAAAGTTTATGAAGGTCCCGTTTCATTTTATAAGTCCTTTTAAGATGAGGCCTTTCATTAATAAATAAATAAATAAAAGAAAGTCAAATAGTAAGTAAATCAAAAAACACGGATCTTAATTAATTTTCTACGTAAGCAAACTTCTTTCAAAATCAATCAAGTAAATCGTATACAAATTGATTTTTTCCGTATATCTTGAACAAATAAATAGGGTTAGAAATCCTATTTCGATTATAAATAGTAAAATAATTTTTTTTGAAAAAAAGCTCTTATCAAACCGTTAAAATGAATTAGAGTTGTTATTTTAATAGAATGTTTACCAAAAATAACTTTTTAAATTATGATTATTTCAAGAACATATCGCCAAAAAAATAAGAAATTAATGAATGTATTAAGTAGAAGACGAGTATGAAGATATAAGATGAAAGATCACAAAATAGAGAAAAATAAAACATAAATAACAATTGATGAAAGTAATTGATGCCTTTAATTTAGAATAGTAAGTTTCAATAAAGTCGAGGAATTTGCAAATCCTATTTTAGGAAAAAGAGGAAATTAATTGATGCCTTTAATTTAGAATATTTAAACTCACTGAACTAGTGAGATTTCACCAGCTATTCTCTCTTAATGTACTTGAACAAAGAACATCATTAAGATATTTCAGGCCCCATATTTTTGGAGGCCCTATACGGTTGTGCACCTAAAATGTGCATAGAACCTCCCCTGTTCTCAAGTTATGTCACCTTATTTCATTAATTCAAGTAGTTGCCAAACATCAGATATTTCAGGAACTCATGCTGCAAGACACCTGAAAATATTGTCCACTCTTTGCTAAAACAATGAAGATAAAAGCTTACTGATTTAGTGTTAGATTTGGATTTGGTGCTGCTGTTGTTTGAGACAGATGTCTTTTCTTTTGAGTTTGATTGCTTCTTTGCAGTTCCACTGACAACCTCAAATATTGTAGGCAGTTCATTGATCATATTGAACAAACGTTTCCTGCATCGCCAGCTCAAAAATTAAACAGAGATGGAAGAATATTGACATAAAGAATAAAGCTAACAAGTAAAGAAATCTAAGTACATATTATCTCATAGAAAAATCATTAAACATAAAAGGACACATATTTAGCATATGAAATAATCCGAACAAAAATAATCCGAACAAAAGCATCATGGATGTACTCTTCAAAAATTAACACCAAAGGCTATCAACATCCCTTATTAACTCATAATTCACATGTTCATAACCATGCTACTCGGGGCAAATGAAAGAAATTTGACACACGGAGATTTCATGTATAATAAGTAAATATTAAATAGAAATAATACGCATTCCTTGCATAAGAACAAACACCTGTATATACTGGCTGGTAAATTAATAGAAGTATCAGGAAAACAGGTAAAAATTAAATACCTGTCAGTTTTATCAAATCCAAATCTGGCACCAAAATAGAAGGCAACAGATAGCAACCAAGCATCACTATGAACAGCAACAAGTGACAACCAGTCCTTTGATTGCATACCATCGCGAGCAAAGTTAATACCCAAAGCAGGCTCAGGGAGCTCCGGAGGAACCTCTTCAGCTGGCAAGTTCACTTCCCATTGCTCATTTGGATATCCATAGAGACATAGGTTCTCCTTCTCTGCAAAATACATAATTTCAACAAACCGAACAAAGAACTAGCTGCTAAAAATGGTTACAAATGATTTCCAAAATGGGAGGAAAAGTGACAATACCACCAATGGTAATATGCAGGCAAAAAAAAAAGGAAAAACAAAACCATTATCAATACGCAAAGATAGACATAGACATATATACTTGATGTCAATTACAAAACTTTTAAAGTTAATTTGTACTGCAATATCTTAACCATAAAAACTGAAAAACAAGAATCAATTGTCAGGATTTCCGCTTGTACAAATGGAAAATCAGATTTTGAAATCTTCAAGCATTCACACACGTGTGGATAAAACTTGATAGCATAGTCATTATTGGTATAGACTAATTGTGCATAAATAGCATAAATAGGCCTACAAAGCCACTTAATTTGGTATGCAAAATTGAACAAATCTTACTAGAGAAGAACAATAAACCACAACAGAAAAGTTTGATTGATCAAATAAACCAATTTACCCGGTGTCAATTTGCTGTTAGTAGAAAGTACTCTCAAACCACAAAAATCAGCTAGTAAAGGCTAAATTATTGAACAAACATGTAAGTAATATACTAGCTCAGTTTTTAAAGTCGCTACACCTGCGTGGCCACTATTCATCAATAAAAATAGTGCCTTGCATCTTACTCATTGTGCATAAGAGAAAAACACCGTAAGTGAGATCTTGTTGAATTCATCATAATACAACAATTCATATTTTCATAATATATCAACTTTTATAATGTTAATTATGTGTAGTTAGATATTAAAGAGCAAAATAGGGTGGAAAACAAATTTAGCAAATAGCAACTGTTGAAAACCAAAAAAGTACAAACACAATAAAAATAAAACGGCACAGTTTTAACGGAAAATAAGCTTTTTGACACTAAAACGAAAAACATGAAACAGTAAGCTACTGCTACAGAACATTGTCCGAAAAGAACACTCCGAAAAAATAACATCTTAAAAAAAATTGTTCTCCTTCCTAATTTTGCGCCTCAAAAGACCCCAAAAAATAAAATTAAGCAACACTTTTAATAGCGAGAACAACAACTTTCACAGTAAATCTGCACATAAATCGATAATAAATAACATAAACAAAAAGCCATCAAAATGTCAAACACAAGCTGAAACCGAACAATAAATCGAAAATAAAAGATAAAAACCCTAACCAGGATCACATTGCTGGTAAAATTCTTCAACATCTGCACCGAGAACCAAACAAAAACAAAAAAACAGCAATTAATACATCAAAATCGAAGAACCCTAGAAAATTAGTCCTCTAAAATTGAAAAAATTGAATACCAGTAGTAAGAGCTTTAATCATGCCGGCTCTACGACCCTTAAAATCTTTAAAAACTTCTTCAACGGTTCGTGGATTGTACTGCGCATTACCATCCATAATTTTTTCCCTCGAAAAATGTCAAAAAAAAAACTGAAGAAAAGTTAGTAGCTTGGAAGTTGGGAGTAGAGAGAAGAGAGAGAAAATGAGAAAGTGTGTGCTGAGAAATAAGAGAAGAGAAGACCAGAAATAATTTGTGTTTTTTTACATTTAAGGGGAAGTTGCAGCAGCGAGATACCTGACTAGTCACCCCTCGGCCCTCAGGGATATGAGAGAGAAACACAGATTCAGATTAGAAATTCAATATTTTATAGAATTGGGCTCCTTCTAAACTTCACTTGTCTGTCTCTTGGGTTATGTATAATCTACTTATCTCGTTCATCGATGAAGTTTTCATAAGGAATGTTTACAGAGTTAAGAAAAATAGAATATTATAGATGTTGAGTTACTTCGTCCGAATCATTTTAGATGTCTCATTTTCTTATTTGGCAAAATCATATCAATTGTGTTATTTTCTTTTTTGTCTATCTTTTTTTACCTAAATACCCTCTCTTTTCCAATTTCCAATATCCAACTACCACCTTTACAATTAATTTAATCAATTAAAATACCCAACTACCACCTTTACAATTAATTTAATAAATTAAAATACCCAACTATCACCTTTTTAATGGACCCCACCCAACCCTTAAAATCCGTGAAATTCCAAATTGGACATCTAAAATGATTCGGAGGGAGTATTATTTTATTGAATAATCAATTTGATAGAGGAAAAGTAGAGATCATATACTATCTCCGTTCCAAAATACTTGCAACATTTGCCTTTTTCACGCATGTTAATTAATAAATTCTTAATATCTATATCTATAATTATGTAAATATAATATAAAATTATAAAAGTTTGATATTAATAATCTTTACGTCGAGACGAATCAATCAAAATCTCACTTGAATATGTTTTAACTTATAGATTACTTATTAATCACAAATTAAGGGAGATAAGTGGATAGTGCTTATTTTTCTTATGTTGCAACTATATTGGAACGGAGGAAGTATATCAAAAAAAATATTAGGGAAATTCCATGTGGTAACCTTGACGTTTTGGGTTTTCCACGTGGTAACCAAAACTTTTAAAAAATCCACATGGTAACCCTGAGGTTTACCAAATTGTTCCACCATGACCTTTTTGCACATAATATGTTAGCAAAACGTAAGGAAACATTAATTTCAAAGCTTTAAAGTTCTTGTACACCTATCTATAGGACTCACCATTGCAAATATCATCATTTTCAACCTTTTCCCTCAATATATAAATTCAAACGCTACAATCTTTGGATTTGGAGGAAAAAATATGATTTGGATGAAAGATGGTAGAGTTGAGGTTTATATTTTAGGTAAAAAGGCTGAAATCGATGGCATTTGAAATAGTGAGTCACATAAATAGGCATACAACATCCATAAAGCTTCAAAATTAACGTTTACTAACGTTTTTGTGTGCAAAAAGGTCACGATGGAACAATTACGTAAACCTCAGGGTTACCGCGTGGATTTTTAAAAAGTTTTGGTTACCACGTGGAAAACCCAAAACCTCAGGGTTACCACGTGGAATTTCCCAAAATATTATAAGAAAGTTAGTGAAAAAAATAGGAACCACAACTAAAAAATATTTATAGGAAGTTTGTGGGAAACATATAGGGACTATAATATATAAATGTTAAAATGGAGCTAGTGGAAGATATGTGGAGACTAGGGGTGTTCAATGGGCCGGGCCCCCATTTTGAGCCCTTATCCGGCCCATTTTTAGAAGGGCTTTGTAAGGGCCGGGTCGAAAATGGGCCGGGCCGGAAACGGGCTTTACTTTATGTAAAATGAAACGGGCTATAAAAGGGCTCAATAAGGGCCGAAAACGGGCCTTTGTAAATAACATAATTAATGTGTAATTTAAATATTATAAATGACAATGTCAATGAAATTATTAATATTTTATTAATTTTTTTATTATTAATGATAATTTAATTGTTATAAATTGAAAAATGGGGATTAAAAATATTTTTAATAGTAAAAATGGGCCGGATTGGGCCGGACCGGGCTTTCAAAGCCCGGCCCATTTAAAGCCCGGCCCATTTAAAGCCCATATTAATTTTAAAGGGCCCTTATCCGGCCCGGCCCATATTTACTTAAGCCCGGCCCGGCCCTTATCCGGCCCATTGAACACCCCTAGTGGAGACCATTGCAGTTATTTTTGTCCAAAATTTGTAATATAAATGAAAAAAATAGAATACCTCAAAATGAAAAGTGAAAACTTCTTTGAGAAATGGAGGGAGTATGAACTAAAAGAGGCATGAGTCTCTATAGACTTTAGAGTAGCCCATGTATGGGGTGGAAGGACGTAGTGTGTAGTTTATTGAAGTCAATTGATTTTGTTTAAACTCAAAATGAGATTAATTGGTTAAAAGTGCTTTAAATAAATTGTTAGTGTATTATCTTCCATAAAACTACATGAGTGATAGTGGCAGAAAAACAATTGATGACGAAATATTAAATTTTAAAAAATACTTCCTCCGTTTTAAACACTTGCTACATAATCGTTTTTAGCACTGTTAATCGCTCAAGTGTATTTTATATATTGTAGCTAATGTGTTACAAAAAACATAGTCAAATAGGATCTTGTTTGAATCGACTAATCACATACTTTCATAATATTAAGTTTTTATTATTTTTATATTTGTACAGTTCACTATATAAATGATCAAAATTACACACCAAATTGCATAAAAAGTCAAATGTAGCAAGTATAGTAGAATGGAGGAAGTACATTTAACAGTGTGAATCAAAGAGAAAGGTTACTATAACGGACTAATTGGGGGTTTGAGCTTTATTTAATGGTTTAAAATCTTCAAAAAAAAAAAAAGGAGGTCAAGGGACGCACGCTTAATGGAAACCTTGCCCAAATGTGGAAGACAAAACACTTATCAAGTGATTTACGTGAATCTCTTAATATTACAAGATTTCATTTCAAATTTAAGTGATCGCCCTATGAGTGACTAGGGTTTGAGACCCATGAAGGGTCTTTTGCCTTAATTTATTCATTGATGAGTATGATGACTATAATTTTTTGTTTTAAATTATTGAATTCACTTTTTTCTCTGGATCCACCACTAAGCATAGGATTATTATAAAAAAAAATTAGTTCAAACTTAAAAAAATAAATAATATATACATGCTTTTCATTTTGGTCGATTATTATTTTTTATGGCAGGTTGGGATCCTTTAAATTGTAAAGTTACTAAAATCTAGGTATCCATTATAAATAAATGGCTAATAAAAATTAACATAAAATGGAAACTACATTATCACAATTACAATCTATCCTCTTTTCTCTCCATAATAATAGACATTGACTTTAATTTGATTAATATTTAGCTATTGATATTAGTTGATTGTCTAAATTCTAAAAACTTGAGTTGAAAATTGTTTTCCTTCTTCTTGATCAAACTATCCATGACTACCCTCTTAAACCATTCTTGACTACCCTCTTCTTCTCCTATTTATTTTTGCCACTAAATTTACAAATAAATTTTGAGTTATGATTTAATTAGAGTTTCTTTTGAGTACTTTCTATATGGTTAAACATAAAAAATTTTGAACTTTTAAATTACAATTGTGAGAGCATTTATTTAAATTGTTTCACTACAAAAATTTTGCAAAGTTCCGACTCAGTATACCGACTAATAGTTTTTAGTCGGTATTTCCGACTAAAATACCGACTAACATGTTTTAGTCGGCATTTTCGACTAAGTTTCGACTAAAAGAGAATGGTAGCAAATTTCAGACTAATTTGCGACCCAGATTTTAGTCGCTAGGATTCCGACCTAGAATTTAGTCGCTAGTTAGTCGCAAATTAAAAAAAAATACAGCAAAAACGTGTTATTGTGCCCGACTAAACTCCGACTAAACTTGGGTCGTTAAGTAGTCGGAGACATCCTGATTTTGTCTATAAATACCCCCCTCAACGTCATTTTCATTTGCACCTTTCTCTCTTCTCTCTATAATTCATTTGTTTTTCTTTTGTCACTCTCCTCCTTACACTCCTACTTGAGTAAGAATTAAGTAAGGGTGGAGGTGGAGGGTGACAAGTTGAAAAACAAAAAATAACAGTTCCATTTAAGTGATGTAAAAGTTTTTGGCATGTTTCTCACTTGCCCCGTTCATCCTCACTCTCCACGCTCGAGTTTCTTCACTCAAGCATGGGGGGTAGGATGAACCGGACAAGTTCCGAAACATTAATAAAACGGTTCAATCGTAATAAAAATATGGCAAAATTTAATATTGATCTTGGAGAGGTTTCAACTTTGGCATGTTTCTCACTTGCCCCGTTCTTCGCCTGAACCCACACTCGAGTTTCTTTACTTAAGTGTGAGTTCGGGAATAACAGGACAAATTGCGAAACATAAATTTAACGGTTCAATCGTATCAAAAATATGGCAAAATTTGATATTAAAGGTATGAACCACATTTGCTTATAAACATTCGACACACATTTGCTTATAAACGATTTTTTTAATGTTTTTCACTGTATCCAACGCCTCTCAACTCGTACATGATTAATTTCAATTGGTGTAATGGCGTTGGATATAGTGATTAACATAAATTTGTTCTTCATTGTATCCGGCATCTCTCTACTCGTACATGATTAATTTTAATCGGTGTACGAGTAGAGAAGGGTGTCGGATATAGTGATTAACATAAATTTAATGGTTGTTTTTAAGCAAATGAGACTTGCCCCAAATTTGTTCTTCACTGTATCCTACCCCTCTCCACTCGTACATGGTTAATTTCAATCGGTGTACGCGTGGAGAAAGGGGTAGGATATAGTGATTAACATAAATTTAATGGTTGTTTTTAAGCAAATGAGACTTGCCCCAAATTTGTTCTTCACTGCATCCTACCTCGCTCTACTCGTACATGATTTATTTCAATCGGTGTACGAGTAGAGAAGGGGGTAGGATGCTGTGATTAACATAAATTTAAAGCTTGCCCCAAATTTGTTCTTCATTGTATCCTACCCCTTTCAACTCGTACATGGTTAATTTCAATCGGTGTACGTGTTGATAAAGGGGTAGAATATAGTGATTAACATAAACTTAATGGTTGTATTTATTGTATAAAAAAAATTTTAATGAGCTTTTTTTTCACCGTATCCTACGTCGCACAACTCGTACATGATTAATTTCAATCGGTGTACGAGTTGAGAAGGGCGTAGGATATAGTGATTAACATAAATTTAATGGTTGTATTTATTGTATAAAAAAATTTTAATGAGCTTTTTTTTTGTGCCATTTTGTTGTAATAATTATCAGTACTTAATCGAAATATATGTTTTTCTTACTTATTATCTTGTTTGTTTACTATAAAAATGTGTTAGAAACGCTTAAAATATGTTTCTCAAAATTGTAGAAAGTGAGCAACGTATTATTTTACTTATATTTGCTACTGAAAAGAATAATTTTCGATTTGCAAGGCGTTGGTTTGCGCGATAGTGGTAATTACGGCCTATTATACTACCTCTAATTCATCATTAAGTAGCTCCTATTTGTTTTACGATATGAATAATGTCAAAAAAATATATAGGAACTACTTAATGGTGAATTGGAGGGAGCATAGGTTGTAAAGTGCACTATTGCGCATCCAACGCCATTGCAATGAAAAAAATTTTCTTAGTAGAAACATAATAAGTAAATTTATGATGCTTATTTTTACAATTTTGAGAAACATACTTTTAACGTTATCAAGTTTTATAGTACATACGACGAATAGTAAGGAAAAACACAATTTCAACTTAGTACTAATAATTGTAAATCAAAATGGCCGGAAAAAAAGCTCATTAAAATTTTTTTTTATTTTATACCGACTAGATTGCGACCAACAAGACAGTCGCAAAATAGTCGGTAATTCAAAAGTAGGGTGGTCAAATGGCACTTATTACCTAAGTATCCGTGTCAACAAGGGTCAAATGGCACTTATTACCTGAGTATCCGTGTTATTAGCGACTATCTTGCGACTGCTGTGTTAGTCGCAGAGTGGTCGGTGCATTCAAAAATCAAAAAATATTAGGAAAATTTGCCATGAATAATCCGAACTATCACCCGTTGGCCACAAATAATCCCAACTATTGATTATTTCTTAATAATCCCAACTATTGCTAATGTTTGCTGAAAACAGTCCCTTGTGATTTGGAACCGGTTGCAGCAGGTAATTTGAAGTAAATTTTTTTTTCTTTTTTTTTTGTCTTTCTTTCATCATAAAATAGGTTAAAACAAAGTTAAAACACTAACCTACCCTTTCATCTTCAACATTGCTATATTTGGGATTAGGGTTTGAATACTTAGAAGAAGAAGAGGAATTCATTGAAGATTTAGGGTTTAGGATAAATTAAGAAGAAGAAGAAGAAGAAGAAGGAGAGGATTAAGGATATATGAAGAATTAGGGTTTATGATGATTGAAGAACAAGAAGATGGATGAATGAAAAATGAAGAATGAAGAAGAAGAAGAAGAAGATGGGTTTGAATGAAGAAAATTAAAAAAAAAAAGAAAAAAAAATTTACTTTTTTTTTTGAGTTAAAAAAAAAATTTACTTCCAATAACCTTTTATAGCCGGTTCCAAATCACAAGGGACTGTTTTCAACAAACATTAGCAATAGTTGGGATTATTAAAAAATAATCAATAGTTGGGATTATTTCTGACCAACGGGTGATAGTTGGGATTATTCATGGCAAATTTTCCAAAATATTAAGGGCACATTTTTTCATGACCGACACTTTACCGAGTATATGTGACAGTCGCAGGGTGTCGGAAATTAGTCGCCATATTTTTAGATTTTCATATAAATACCCTTCAACGATTGTTCTTATTACATTTTATATCGATATATACAATAAATCTATTCTCTCTCTATTTCATTCTATCCAAATAATTTAGGTATGATATTACCTTGTTACTGTAAACCAGTATCTCGTTGCTATGTTTCTCACTTTGCCCCTTTCTTCATCACATTCGTACTCGAGTTTCTTCAATAAAGTACGATTGTGTGAAGAGAAGGGCAAGGTGATTAAAATAGATTTTACGGTTTCAATTGTATAGGAAAAAAAATTAATGAGCTTTTTTCGGTGCCATTTGTAGTAAAAATTATTTGTACTTAACCGAAATAGTTGGTCTTCTTACTTTTTTTTCCTATGTGCTTACTATAAAAATGTGTTAAAAACGATTAAAATATGTTCCTCAATTTGATGAAGTTCAGCATCGAATTATTATACTTATGTTTACTGGTGAAATGGAATAATTTAGAAATACAATGCTGAATTTCATCAGATTTGAGAAATATATAGTAAACGTTTTCACTCTTTTATAGTAAATTCGAGGGAATAATTAAGAAAAATCACTATTTCAACTTAGTACTTATAATTTTTACCCAAAAATGGTCCGAAAAAAGCTCATTAAATTTTTTTTTAAATTCTACCGACCAACTTGCGACTGAAAGGATAGTCGCTAAGTGGTCGGTAATTTGAAATTAGGAATTTGCACGTTTTTAATTTTTTTAAATATAATTTAGACCGGTTATTAATCAGGCACAATTTCTTATAAACGTGGTATTTTGTTGTTTTGCAGAGCAATTGACTTACGAGCTGAAAGAAGTTGGATGTACCAACGAAGTTCTAAAGGAGTTTATAATATTAGATATTTAGAAGGGGTCGAAGAATTTATACAATTTGCAAAGAAAAAAAATCCAACTGAAGTTAGATGTCCGTGTAAAAAGTGCGGTAATCGTAGAGTGTGGGGTCCAGATGTCGTAAGAGACCATCTGTTAAAGAAGGGGTTTGTTGAAAACTACTACGATTGGTACCTGTACAAATGTCACGACGGAGCATTTTTTGTACTGATTGGGCTCCGGTTGAGCCACAGCTGAACACTGTTCAAAATCCGTATGCACAAATGGTATACGATGCAGCAGCGAGTGCTTTTCCGGATACACATCATCATTTTCTACCGCATCGTGATGATGTCGTCGCTAATGTACCATACTCGTCCGTACATAATGATGAAGAGCCGAACCCTCAATCCAGACAGTTCTTTGAAATGTTAAGGGCCGCCAACTTACCTCTGTACCCTGGCTGTGAAACGCATACTCAGATGTCGGTCATAGGAAGGATGTCCAGCCTGAAGACAGACTTTCGTATGCCAGAAAGACTTTATGATGAATTATGTCAATTCATTATTGAGTTGTTGCCGAAAGATAATCGGATGACAACAAGTTTTTATGATACGAAGAAACAAATTTCGGCTCTTGGATTGCCGGTAGAGAAGATTGATTGTTGCGTCAATGGGTGTATGATTTATTGGGGCCCAACAGCGAGTATGACACAATATGATGAGTGTGGGGGTTTCAAGATGGGTATCTGATAACACTCCCAGAAAGCAGTTCCACTACTTTCCCATCGGTCCCAGGCTACAACGGTTGTATGCTTCTGCGACTACTGCCAGCCACATGAGGTGGCATGCGGAGCACCATTCAGAGGATGGAGAGATGTGTCACCCCTCGGACAGTGAGGCCTGGTTAACTTTCAATGCGACGCATCCGGGTTTTGCAAGGGAGATAAGAAATGTGAGACTGGGGTTGTGTAGAGATGGTTTCAATCCATTCGGCAGCTCGGGACAACAATATTCATGTTGGCCCGTAATACTAACTCCATACAATCTTCCGCCCTTGATGTGCATGAAGAAACAGTACATGTTTTTAACGGTGATTGTCCCGGGCCCTAACAATCCAAAACATAAGATTGATTTGTTCCTGCAGTCATTGATACACGAGCTAAAGTTGTTGTGGGAAGATGCAATCCAGACATACGACGTATCCAAGAGGCAAAACTTTCAGCTTCGTGCGGCTTTGATGTGGACAATCAACGACTTTCCAGCTTATTAGATGATGTCGGAGTGGAGTACAGCTGGCGTGCACGCTTGTCCATACTGCATGGATGAGTCCAAAGCATTTTATTTAAGACACAGTAGAAAAGTGAGTTGGTTCGACTCACACAGAATATTTTTACAGAGTAGGCACCCCTACCGTAGACACCGGACAATGTTCACCCGTGGAGCTGTTGAGAAAGATGTTAGGCCCGACATAAGTACGGGAAATGAGCTTTTAGAGGAGCTGGATCGTTTTGGCTTTTTACGGGTATTTGAAGACGATGCAGCTGACTACAACGCAGAACTCAGTAAGCATTATGCTGGATGGAAGAAGAGAAGTATTTTTTGGGATTTACCGTACTGGAGCACAAACATGATCCGTCACAACCTTGACGTGATGCACATTGTGAAGAACTTCTTTGATAACATTTTCAACACAATAATGTGTGTGTCGGGAAAAACTAAGGATCATCTCAAGGCACGTCAAGATTTAGCTGAGCTCGGGATCCGATCGAAATTGCATCCAGTTGATTCAACCATCCCCAAGGCATCATACACACTAAACAGAGAGCAAATGGTTGTCCTTCTAGAGTGGCTTAAAACTCTGAGATTTCCTGATGGGTATGTCTCAAATTTAGCCAGGAATATCGACATGGCTAAACATCAGGTATTTGGGATGAAGAGTCATGATTGTCATGTGTTCATGCAGCGACTGATTCCAATTGCATTTCGGGAGTTGCTGCCAGCAAATGTATGGGCAGATCTTACTGAAATTAGTCTGTTTTTTAGAAGTCTTATTTCTCCGAGGATTTCTGCCGCAGATATGTGGAGGTTGGACGAGGAAATTGCAGTGGTGCTCTGTAAGTTAGAGACTATATTTCCTCCAACGTTCTTTGATGTCATGGAACATCTGCCTGTTCATCTAGCTTACGAGGCGAGGATTGCTGGTCCGGTACAAAATAGGTGGATGTATCCCTTTGAGAGGTAATTACTAATTACACGTCTAAAATATAAGTATTATTTACTTTTCTGATAACTTTTTACATGTCTTAATAATTACTCCTTGGTTTAAATTACAGGTATCTTCGACATTTAAAACTTAATGTCAAAAACAAAGCACATGTTGAAGCCTCGATCTGCAACGCATATCTTACAGAAGAAGCATCATACTTTGTCTCGCATTACTTTGAGCCAGATGTTATGACGGATGCTTTAACAACGTCAGACCGGGTGTTTTGTCCATATTCACACACCTAATCAAATTTCATGGTCGGGGTAAGGCTTTTATGATGGATGAAACAGATCTCAAAATTGCTCACACTTATGTTCTGCGAAATTGTCCGGAGGTGAATCAATTTTATGATCAATTCGTACACTTAATCACAAAGTACAAACCTAATCTAAACGCAGAGCAAGTTGACCATGTGGTCCAAGACCAGTTTGCCCTATGGTTTAAACAGATTGTGAGTACACGTTAACCATCGTAACTTGTTGTGTAAATAGTATTACGTATTTACATTGAATTATTGTTTTTATGTGCAGTCCAGGGACGAGTTTCTTGACGGTGTGGATAATGCCGATATTCTAAAGGACCTCGCCGAGGGACCTTTGCAGACGGCACGTCGCTTTGATGTTTGTTACGTGAATGGTTATATATTTCACACTATCTCTCATTCCGCAAAAAAGAAATCTTCTGAGAACAGCGGGGTGTCCGTGAAATCTGATGATAACAGTCTAGATGAAACCGACTTTTACGGAAAGTTAGAGGATATTATTGACCTCGAGTTTCGAGCACTTCCAATGAAAAGGATCACTCTGTTCAAATGTCATTGGTTTGATCAGACTACCACCAGATACGGCCATGGTACGAGAATCCATCCGCGTTACAAGCTGGTTGACGTTCATATTGGTCGATCCTATAGAAAGTACGATCCTTTTGTGCTAGCCTCTCAAGCTTCCCAAGTTTATTACTTATCTTATCCCAGTTTAAGGCAAAACATGAAAGATTGGCGAGCTGTTTGCAAAGTCAGATCAAAGCAATTCGAGGAGACTACTTTCCAACTGGAAGAGAAATCACCGGATTTTGTGGCAAACGAAGATGTTTCTGACGCACAAGTCGAACCATTGCGTGATCCCGCTGGAGAACTTTTAGACTTAAACGAAACGGTTCATGATGACGAGGAAGATGAAGACAACGACAAAGATCTTGTATTATCTGACGACGATGATGTCGATGACGATTATGTAACCCAATAATATGTTTTTAATAATTATATGTTTATTTATTATTAATTTTACATTGGGTCGTAAGTTTTGTATAATTTAATATCGTATTTACAATTTTATTAATTATAAAATAATAAGTATAATAATAATAATAATAATAATAATAATAATAATAATAATAATAATAATAATAATAATAATAATAATATAATAATAATAATAATAATAATAATAATAATAATAATAATAATAATAATAATAATAATAATAACAATAATATAATAATAATATTAATAATAATAATACGAATAATAATAATAATAATAATAATAATAATAATAATAATAATAATAATAATAATAATAATAATAATAATAATTAAACAAACCTAAAAACAATTAAAAAAGAGGCGCCAATTTTTAAAATTTCGACTAGCCACCGACTACACACGAGTCGCAGTATAGTCGGTATTTTGAATCAAATAGCTTCCCAGAGAAGCTACTCTGTTTGTCAGATGCATTGGGAAGGTAAAAAACTTTTCAGTATACCGACTATCCACCGACTAAACTTAAGTCGCAGGTTAGTCGGTATACTGAAAAGCTTTTTACATGTTTATTTTAAATGTTTCGTTTTTTTAGGGTTCATATTAATGTAATAATCTTGATGTAATAATCTTTAAATGTTTTGAAATACACATGTTTTTTTAGGGTTCATATAAATGTTTCGAAATATACATGTTTTTTTAGGGTTCATATTTTAAATGTTTCGAAATATACATGTTTTTTTTCGATGTTTCGTTTTTTTATCTTTGGGTTTTTTAGGGTTTATATTAATGTAATAATCTTGATGAAATATATTTGTAGGGTTTGTTTTTAGTGGTTTTTTTTTTTGTATTTTTAGATTTGTATTTTTTGTGTTTACATTTTTTTTTTGTTTCATTTTTTTTATATTCGAAAAATACATGCTTATTTTCGAAATATACATGTTTATTTTTTTTAGGGTTCGTTTTTTACATGTTTATTTTCGAAATATACATGTTTATTTTTTTTTTGTTTCGTTTATATTTTACATGTTTATTTCGTTTTTTTATGTTTATGTTTTAATTTCTGTTTCGAAAAATACATGTTTATTTTTTTTAGGGTTTCGTTTTTTTCATGTTTTTTTTTGTTTCATTTTTTTTATTTTCGAAAAATACATGTTTATTTTTTTTAGGGTTCGTTTTTTACATGTTTATTTTCGAAATATACATGTTTATTTTTTTTGTTTCGTTTATATTTTACATGTTTATTTCATTTTTTATGTTTATGTTTTAATTTCTGTTTCGAAAAATATATGTTTATTTTTTTTAGGGTTTCGTTTTTTACATGTTTTTTTTTTATTTTCTGAGTTTTTTTTGATATTATTTTCTGTAGAAATAATTTGTTAAATTTAGATGCCTAGAATGAGAAATAGTCTAAACCAACGTATAAACCCCCGAACCGGTCAGCCATACGACCCTGATTCGTGACCGGTTCAACAGCATGCACGTTCTGACCCTGGCACCATGCGGTTCCGCTCTCTCAACCATCTGCAGCTTTAGAGAAGCATTTCATGAGGTCAGACTTTAGGAGGGCAGTGGGGGCTGTTACTCCCTCTCCGGTGTCATCACGTGCTTCGCCACGTAACGCTAGTACACCGGAGGCTGACATAGCCAAGGGGCCGCCACGCGAGGACCCTCCCCCTCCGCCGCTGCACCGACCACCACCTCTTCCATGGCTGCTCGACGAGGGCACGTTTGCCACCGACACTGGCAACCAAATATCAACGTCCATTCGTAGGACGTTTGAGGCCTACCAAGATCCTAGAGGATGGGCTTGGAGGTACCTATCTAGGGATACTATCGAATTCTATTGGCAGCAGTTTCAAGTAAGTCTATTTACTACATTATTTCATTATTTGATTAACTTTTAATTGACTTGTTTGTTGTACTAATACTGATTGTTTTTGTCGTTTCAGAAACAATGGTCTTGGGATCCCTTTATCACTGACACGGTGCGCAAGGAGTGGGTGAAGAGGGCCAGGACCCGGTACAAGGACATTATTCATCTTCATAGAAAACTCTATGAAGCGAATAATGAATATATGCCCGAATGGGCGTCGACGGAGGCTTGGAGAGAGTGGATAAGGGCCTGGACAGCTCCAGAATTCCAGCCCAGGCGGGAGCGAGGGAGGAGGAACCGTCGCCGGGGGCAATGCAACGGGTGTCGCAGAAGTCACCCATACCGGCGGCTCCGTGTCTGCCCGTAGGACAGTGCGGATATTGGTATATACTGGACTTTTTATTAATTTGATTTTTTTTTAATTTTTTTCTCCCAATGTTTCACTAGTGGAAAAAACGTCATAGGCTGCTTATCAAAGGCTGCGGTTTTCAAAATACGCAGCAAATAACAAAAAAAATTGATCGAAGAGTATTTGCTGCGGTTCTTGATAAGACCACAGCAAATGACCTAAAAAAAATTGGAAGAAATGTATTTGCTGCGGTTTTGTTAGTGGACCGCAGCCTTTAGCAAATAACCCTAGCTAATTTCATTCTTAAAAGCTGGCGCCCTCTTTCTTCTTAGTAATTTCTCTCTCTGAAATTCCAACCTTCTGTTTCTCTCTCTCAAAAACATCCCAATTCCAGATTTCAATCGCAATCCAAATTCATTTTCTTCTTAAAAGCTATTCATTTTCTCAATCCAAATTCTAGCCTTCATTTTCTCTCTCTCAAACACATCCCATTTCTTCAAACGCAACCCATTTCTTCTTAATAATTTCAATCTCAATCTCAATCTCAATCTCAATCTCAATCTCAATCAACATTCCAGTGCTCTTCAAAAAACGCAGCCCATTGCATGTCTTCAATGAAAAATATACCGCCATGGTTGAAATAGGTTAGAGATGAACACTCAATGAGATGGATTTGTAAATCTCAATAATTTCAGATCTAGATTTGTTTTTTTGATAGATTTATTATTGTAAGATTTGTTTATCGTAGTTTTGTTTATTTTCAGATCTGGATGTTTTGGTTCATTGTAATTTTTTGATGTATTTCGATCTGGATGTTGTATTTTAATGTATGCAGATGATTTTTGTTGATGTTCTTCATTTTTTTTTGGATTTAAAATTTTGATGTTCTTTCAGATCAAAGAACAAATTTCATGTTCTTTCAGATCAGATTTTATTATAGATTTTATTATAGTATAAATTTGATAGATTAGAGTTTTGGTTCATTGTAATTTTTTTGATGTATTTCGATCTGGGTGTTGTATTTCAATGTATGCAATTTTTTTTTCGATTTAAAAATTTCATGTTCATTCAGATTTGAACGATAAGCAAAAAGAAATTTCAATTGATTTATTTCGTCTAATGGCGTCTGGGTTTCTTTAATTTGTTAGATGAAACAAAATGCAAAAAAAAAAAAAATTAAAGTGACTATAGGCTGCGGTTCTCTATGGACCGCAGCAAAATGTTTTTTTTCTCATTTTGAAAAGTGACTATGGGCTGCGGTTATTAGAACCGCAGCAAATACCTAATTTTTATCTGCTGCTATAACAACAGCTGCGAGGTAAAACCGCAGCCTAACGCTCAAAAAACCACAGCAAATGATCTTTTTTCCACTAGTGTTTATACATTATTTTTGTTTAACCTTCAACTTTGTTTTTACAGGAAAAAGAGCAGAACCGCACGCCCTCCTCTTATGAGTTGTTTCTACACACTCATAAGGTGAAAACAAAGGACGGGTTGCAGTGGGTCAACGAGAAGTCCAAGGCCGTGAACGTAAGTGCAATTAATTATGTTCTGTTTTTTAGTACTCATGAATCATAGTGTAGTTAGTTTTTTGGTAGCTTGTATAGCTTTTGGTAAATTAGCTGTTTTAGAATACTTTGGACATTTGATATTGGATTTTGAGGAAATGTTGGTTTGATAGCTGTTTTCGTAGTTTAGCTTTTATTTCAGGGTTATTTAATTTTTGGTTTAGTTAGTTTACAGAGGAAACTCTGCCGAAATTTTTATATAATTTTATGCTTCGTTCAGGACGAATACTTACGCCTCCATGTCGAGCTTCCTCTCGAGGCTTCTGATGAGGAGATAAATGACGCCTATTTTCAGGCCGTCAAAAATATCGAATCACAGGAGTCTACGAAGAACCCTCCAAGGCTATGTTTGGTCTCAATGACGCTGCAGAGACTTATTACTCTGATGTTGCGGCGCCACAGACTCAAACCCAGGCCCACCCTCCACCCAACCAACTAGTGAACGAGAGGTTGGATGAGCTTCAGCAGTCCATGAACCAAGTTGCTTTAAGCATCAACTCGAACATTTTGAGGGAGGAGTTTGAGCAGCTAGTGGCGGAGCATGAGCGTTTGAGGCTAGAGGTTCAACATCTTCTCGGCTTTATGCGCACTGTTTTTACCGAAAGAGGTTTGACGGACCCTCCTCCGCCTCCCCCACCCGTCTGATCCTTGTACTGTTATGTTTTTATTTTTATTTGTAAAAAAAAGGGTTGTATAACATTAATTTTTCTTTTAATTGTTTTTATGTTTATATTTTTATATCTCTAAACATTTGCGTTATTAATTTTATTTGTGCGTTTTCTATTATCTTTTACTACGTTTTTTATTATATTCGTTCGACAATTTATTTTAATAATAAAATAATAAAACTGGTCAAATGTGGTCAACGACAATTGACCACATTTGACCAGTTATATTATTTTAATATTAGAATGCTTCCGACTAGATTCCGACCAAAGCTTTAGTAGGAAATCAGTCGGAAATACCGACCAATCTCCTACTAACACTTAGTCGGACATTGGTCGGGATCAAGAGCCGCCATATTTTGGTACGCCTTTTTAGTCAACATAAGTTTGACTTCACCGACCAATCTCCTACTATGCTTTAGTCAGAGACTAGTCGGGAAAAGAGGCGCCAAAATATGGTCAAAATCTGGGTGATTTGAAGTTTGAGTATTCCGACTAATCTCCTACTAAATCTGAGTCGAAGGTTAGTCAGAAATATTTAAAAAAACATTTTTTTAAAAAAAATAACAAAATTTGTTCTAAGTTTGCAGCGACTAGATTGCAACTAAATATATATTAGTCGGTAGCAGCGAGTAATCTCCGACACATGACTTTAGTCGGAAGTCCGACTAAACACCTACCAAAAGTCAATTGGTCGGAATTCCGACTAATTTCCCGACCTCTGGCTTTTAGCGACCCTCTTATGTCGACTAAATGTGTTTAGTCGGATGTTAGTCGGTACAGCTCTATACCGACCAATCTCCGACTAAAACATTTAGTCGCAAGATTGCAAAATTTTTGTAGTGTTTTTTTTCAATATGCGTTTTTGATTGTTTGTTTAACTCAGTTTAATTTAATTTCTATTCATTTATCTCTCACGTAAGTTGTTCATTGGTTTTTCGTTGTCAATTTCTAATTTACTAAGCACGTATGAATCTCGACTTTCAGTTTGTATTTTAAAGTATTAGTAGGTGTTTTAACTATGTAAAGTTGATATTATTACTATATTAAAAGTATATATTTTACATTTAAAAGTATGTGCCTTTATATATTAAAGTAAGTGCTTTTATGTACTAAAGTATGTATTTTTAATAACTAAAGTATGTATTTTAGTCAAGTAGGTTTTTTAAGTTCAAAAGTATGTATTTTTAAGTTCAATAGTACTCCCTCCTATTCTCCACAAGTGTCCATTTGCTTTTTGGGTACTGTTCATCTGTTATTCTTAATTTGCATTTTATTATTAATCTATAAGTGAAAAATACAGTCAAGTGAGATCTTGTTTGATTCGTCTCAATGCAAGAATTTTTTATATCAACTTTTCATAATTTTTAATTTTGCGCAACTAGAGATATTAAGAATTGAATTAATGCATTGGATAGAGTGCATAAAGCAAATGAGACACTTGTGGTGAATAGGAGGGGGTATATAATTGTAAGTACTAAAGTATATGTTCAAAGCATTTAAAGTATTAATTGGATTAAATGTAGGTGTTTGTAGTATCTAAAATAGGTAGTTATACAATTCAAAGTTTGAGTTGTATAGTATTCAAAGTAAAAATATAGTATAATAAAAAGTAACCTTAAAATGATTACTAATAATTTTAAAGTGATTATTTTTTTAGGTTTAAAATGATTACTTATACCTTAAATTGATCACTTATAATCTTAAAATGCTCAATTAGATAAATAAACTACTTATATAGGCTCGTCTCATAGTAAGAATATCTCATCCAAGACTAGCTTGTAAAGGTAATGTACATTATTCCTTCAATTTGTCATGTTTAGAATATTTTTCATTTTTAAGATAGATAAATCTGAATATAATTCTTCATTGATTTATGAGTTAAAATATATTCATGCAATTTTATCAAATTCATTTCAAAACATAAAATTTTAAAGTACGTTTTTATTATTTTTTTATGAAATATATTTATTAATAATATAGTCTTTCTCTCACTTCCTGGAGTTTCTCTCCCCTGCAATTTGCGTACGCCTATTCGTGTGAGCCTTCTCTTCGATTCCTTCCCGGAGTCCGGCCATGGGCAGGAGAGGCCGGCCACCCAAGGTGAAGGCGGTACCCCGTGCACCGTTGGAGGCTAGTTCTTCAGTGTCTTCTTCCCCGGAGAGACATCTCTTCTTCGATTCTGTGGGTTGTGAGCGGAGAGTTGTTGGGTCCTCTGCTTTGCGAACTAGTATGAACTGGGCGGATGTGGTTAAAGCTACCGGAGGTCAGTCAGGTAATGCTTCTTCTCATACGCCAATTGCCAATGTTTCTCCTGTTTTAGTTCCTCATATTGTTGATTGCACACCACCTAGCCGTAGAATTGCCAAAATTAGTAAGATGGATGTTGAACCTCAAATTCAATTCTGGGAGCGTGCGGTTGTGTGTTATGTTACTAGCTCCAACCCCCCCACTCCATGTTATAGAGGGTTTTGTGAAACGGATATGGAAGGAGCTTGATATAGATAAGATTGGGATGGTAAATAGGGGTGTTTTTATCGTGCAGTTTGCCTTGCTTGAGCATCAGGAAATAGCGTGTAATACGAATGGTATACTTTTTGATATAAGAAACCTTTTATTGTCAAGCCTTGGAGCCCTTATATATCATATGAGAAGGCTAGTCTCACCTCGGTGCCGGTGTGGGTTAAGCTCCCAGCTCTTAATATTAGATATTGGTCTGATCATGTTTTGAAGCAGATTGCGGGTTACTTAGGTGTTGTGTTGAAAATTGATAATGCAACCATTTCGAAGTCAAGATTGATGTACGCTCGGGTGCTGATAGATATGAATATAACGGATGGTTTTCCGGAGGAGTTATTCTTTTCGGATGAACATGATGAGCTGGTGTCTCAGAGGGTCAATATGATTGGACTCCTGTTTGGTGCTCGAAGTGTGCTCAATTATGACATGGTGCGATTGACTGTAGAGTGGGGATGCCTAAAGCTGTTAATCCCAATTTGGAGGTGGATGATTTGGGTTTTTGACCTATGAAGAAGGCTTATAGGCCTAAGCCCCAAGCTAAGCCTGTTGAGGGTAAAGATCAGGGAGAGGTTGCGGAGCATCCACCTCCTAAGGAGATACCTTCTGAACCTATGGATGTTGAGCCTCCACTTCCTAAAGAGGTATCTGCTGATAAGCCTTTGGATGAGCAACATGCTTTAGCTCTTCCTTTTGATGATTGTATGCCACGAGTTGAGACAAAGAGTTGTGCAGAGGTCGTGAAAATACAGTCACCCCGTTTGATAGTGCGTCAAGAGCATGTGTTACCGGTTAGCAATGGTTTTGGAGTGCTTAGTTTGGAACAAGGGGATGATCCTAATAATGTAGCGCTGGGAGCTGATCCCATCCTAGACCATGATTAATTTTGGCGCTTGGAATGTTAGGGGAATTAATAAGACTAAGAAACAGATATAGGTAGCTTAGTTCTTGTCCTCGTATAATTTTAGTCTTATTGGTCTCCATGAAACTAAGGTGAAGCGTAAGGGTTTAGAAGCGCTTTATCTTCGTATGTTTCTGAATTGGTGTTTTACTACTAATCTTCATTGTCATGATGGTGGGAGGTTTCTTGTAGCATGGAAAAGTGAGGATGTTCACATTGATGTCCTGGATTGTCAAGGTCAATTTATTCACCTACTAGCATCTCCGACTTCTGGTGATTCTTTCTTTTGTACGTTTGTTTATGGCTCTACAGTCAAATCAGAACGCCTTCAATTACTTGCAGCTCTGCAAGGGCTTAGTACTTCCATTACTTCTCATTGGATTGTTTTGGGGGATTTTAATTGTGTTGCGAATCTCGATGAACGCTCTGGGTCCTCGGTGAGGCTTGCTAAGGTTCAAACTTTTCGTGATTGTATGGCTATTTGCAATGTCCATGATCTTAAGTACCATGGTCGGTTTTTTACATGGACTAATAAACAAGCAGGGTCGCATCGTGTCATGAGTAAAATTGATAGAGTTTTGGGCAATGATGCTTGGGAGGATCGTTTTCCGACTGCACTAGTGAATTTTCTTCCTGAAGGTGACTATGATCAAACCCCGATGCTCGTTTCCTTTTCTCCGGTTCAGCATGCTAGAAAGCCTTTTCGGTTTTTTAACTGTTGGGCTGTGAAGGAGGGTTTTCTTGATTGTGTGCATGAGATGTGGGATATTGAGATAGAGGGATGTACTAGCTATTAGATTACTCAGAAGATGCGATTACTTAAAGGAAAGCTGAAAGCCTTGTTTGGGAAAGAACAGTTGCAGATAGAGGTGGACAAAGCTTACGCTGATTTGATTCATGTTCAGAATCAAATTCATGAACATATGGGTGATCCTCATCTAGGTAATTTTGTGGTTTCTTTGCAATTTGTGTAATTTTTAGCTTCATTTCACTTCTTTCTCTGATCTTTCATCTATTTTCATCTAATTTCTCTGATATTTTCTCTTCTTTCTCTCAACCATGGCTTTGATCTTTTGTCTTCTTCACTCTTTATCTTCTTCATCTAATTTCTAGAAAAATGGTTATGAGATCTGATTCTTTTGATTTTTATGAGTTTATCTTATGATATCTGGTTCTTTTGATTTTTATGGGTTTATCTTATGATATCTGATTCTAGAAAAATGGTTATGGGATCTAATTTCTAGAAAAATGTTTATGAGATCAGATTTCGCTTTCGTTTTTTGGGTTTTAATTTTGTTTTCTTTGATCTTCAGCTCCTCTAAAATGGAGTCTTTTAACAGTGAAGAAACGAAACAGAGGATTCTTACTTATTGCTGTTTTCATACTTTCTCAGAAGTGATTTGACATGCCTTAATTCCTGTGCCAAAACTATATGTTGCAACTAAAACGGAACAGAGGAAGTATCACTTTGAACTACTTTATGTAACACTTTGTTGAGGATTAGGTAACATATTTTTTCATATTAGGTAACACTTTTTCATTTAATCAATTAAGCTAATGTAACACTTTATGATTATGTAACACTTTTAATAATAATAATAATAATAATAATAATAATAATAATAATAATAATAATAATAATAATAATAATAATAACAACGACAACAACAATAATAATAATAATAATAATAATAATAATAATAGTAATAATAATAATAATAATAATAATAATAATAATAATAATAATAATAATAATAATAATAATAATAATAATTGTTGGCCCATTTGGTTTTGATGATAACGTAAACTTTAATAAACAAACATATTTTGTCTTTGAGATTGTTTTGATAGGTCAAATATCCGATCTTTATAAGGGTCGTTGATGGATCATTAAGCGTTGAAAAGGGATTACTTAGTAACTGTTCCAAGATCAAGTAAGAGTTCGAAGATTGGTCAATCGGAGACAGTGCAGTGTTCCCAGAATCAGCGGTCAGAGGAGGAGTCAACAAAAATAATTAGGAAAATAATTTTTATTTTTTAGTTTTGTTGTACGGGTAAATTGAGTCTAGAATGCACAAGGAAATTAATTAAGAAATTAAGATAACTAACTCCTAAAAAGACTCCTTAAAATTAGGATCTTAAAATTAGTTTTCTTAAATTGTCTTAGCTATTTTTAGCTAAAAGACAAGAAAACTTGGAGTAACTACCAAGTTTTCCTTACCACTATCTCACGTAAATTAGCCCTCAACTCCCACTATCTTTGATCATGTGATTATGGGTAAATTGGATCTAAAAATCTATTTAAAGGATTTTTCTACAACCGGCACATTTGGTGATCAACAAGGAGTGAAACAATCATGTAAAATCATTTGAGTGCTCCTATGGATCATTGGGAGAAAATATTCATGTTAATATTTTCGTGTGCTCCCAAGGTGATCATTTGAGAGAAAATTGTTTTTCCGAAAATATTTGTGCCCAAAATATTTCGTGAGGTTTTCTAAATTCAAGAAGAGGAAATCTTGATTGATTTTAATTGCTAATTAATTTCAAGATTTAATCCTTGTGCTATTCTTGATTTGATTCATCCATTTTAGATAAATCTTGTAAAGGGTTTATTTGAGTGAATTTGTATTTAGACTTGGGTAAGTCTAAAGGGAAGAGAGAAGAGTAGAGAGAAGAGAAACGGTAAGGAGTTACCGAGAGAAGAAAAAGAGTAGAGAGAAGAGAAAAAGTTGGAGAAGTTATTTTATGTAATAGAGGAGTGATTTACATAAAATAATAGAGAAGAGAAATTCCTAGTGGGTCGTGGTTCTTTTTCCCACGTTAAATCTTGGTGTTCCTTTTATTTTATTTTTTTTTTTTTTGAATTTACTTGGTGTTCCTTTTATAGTTTTCTTTTATATTGTCTTGAGTATTTTTAATATTCGAATTCCACAAGAAAAAGGGCTAAAAATACTCAAAAGGCGAAAGTAACAATTCACCCCCCCTCTTGTTACAGTTCATTGTCTCTAAGTGTTTCTACAATAATAATAATAATAATAATAATAATAATAATAATAATAATAATAATAATAATAATAATAATAATAATAATAATAATAATAATAATAATGATAATAATAATAATAATGCCAAAATAAACTGAAATCAATCACAAATTGTATAATCTTAATCTACATTATCGTCTATATAATAATATGTTCGTAAGAACTTGATTATATACAACTAAAATATACAAAATATATCTATATATGTTTGTAGGAACTTGATTATACAACTAAAATATACTAAGTATATCTATACATGTTCGAAAGAACTTGATTATACAACTGGAATACAAAATATGGTGCGAAACTAAATCCCTTATTGCTCTTTCTGATTGTGATCTATGTGTGCTTCTTCCTCGCATGCAGCTTCATCATCACTAATATGATTTGTTTCCATTCTCCCCTCTTGAACTTGTATCATATTATTGAAATTAAAAGCTATATCAAAGAAGCAATTAACTATAATATGAACTCCTATGAGTGACAAAACAAACACCACTCGATGACATTTAAAAACCACAACAAAACAAAACCCAATAAGCATGCAAAACAAACAATCAACAAAACCCAAAAATAAAAACCTATTTAAAGCACCAGCTAAGTTTAATTATAAATTTACAGAAATTTCGGCAGCACCTCCTTTGTATTTTGAACTATATCCATATTTGAAAAATAAAATTTCCATCACACAATCACAACCAGCTATATAACATTTCATACCACGTTAATATTTGAATAAACGTCGACAAAAAAATTTCAAGTTTTTTTTCATTCTAATTCAATTTCCAACATAGTTCAAAATACAAAGGAGGTGCTGCCGAAATTGTAATTGTATGTACCTGATGTCCTGGCATATGTATTATCACTTGGTTAAATGATTCAGGAGGAAGATGTTGCTTGAACAACGTCAACAATTGTGCCACAGTGTCCTTCACGATTTCTTCTTTATATGGTTGCAAAACTTCTTCAGGAACTATTACACCGCCTACTGTAGCTTTATTTGTCTTTTGTTTCTTTGCCAAACACATTTTTGATTGTCGTTTCTTATTTTTTTCTGGGTTCATTACTTCATGAAATGCGCTATCTCCATCAACTTTTGTTTCCCGTTGTACCTCCTCCATCTTATCCTATAGTATAACTAAGATAAACGTGTATCAACTATAAGTTTCCATTAAGATGCATACAACTAAGATGGACATAAAAATAAAACTTACAATGTTACTCTGAATAAGATCGTATGATGTTTTGTAGTTTTTTCCTTCTTTTCTTTTTCTAGTTTCTTTGTACATAAGAGCCTGAGACGGTGACTTATTCTCTTCATCCATTTGTTGCTATTAGGGATGGCAACGGGTCGGATCTGGACCGGGTCTGGGTGGACCCGGATCCAGATCCGTTTTCAAGCACAGGGTCCAGATCCAAATCCGGACCCGCGGGTCCAGTTTTTCAAGACCCATATCCGGATCCGTGGATACTGCGTATCCAGTACTGGATCCGGGTCCAAAACGGATCTTGCTTGTTTTTGCCCTTCTTTTTTAATTTCGGATCGTTTTGAGATTGTCATGATACTATAAATAGATTAATGATAATAAAATATATAATTTCACAATCGATCACTTAAAAAAAATTATACAACTAAAAATTATCTTCAAAATATCCAACAAACAAATTAAAATTATTTGTTACATAATTATACATAGCCGATACACAATCTTTCATTCTCACTTGGTGTCGTGGGATGGGGGAGTGGGAGTCTGGGAGACAGTGGGACTTTGTAATTTTTGAGTAGGAAATTCTTAATTGTATTCTTAATTGTATTATACTTAATTGGAAATTCTTAATTGTTTTCGGACACTGGGAATGGGAAATGGCCAAAGCAAAGCATATGCCATATACTGAATCACTGTTACAGTGATATACACATTATATTCATAATAGTAATTTGTAATTTATATATTTAATATATTTATATTTAATATATTAAAAAAGGATCCTCGGGTCTGCGGGTCCGCGTCTAGGTATTTTTCTCAGATCCGGATCCGCACCCGTGAATTTTAATTGGACCCGAATCCGACGGGTCCATTTTTTAAAGACCCAGATCCGTGAAAACGGATACGGATCCACGGATCCGGGTCGGGTCCAATACCCATTGCCATCCCTAGTTGCTATCAATGAATATTAATACATTATTAAGGCCAACAATCTTTTGTAATACCCTAAATCATGATTACTATCATGAAAAATACTTAATGAGTAGAATAGATAAAATAATTAAAAATTCAATTACCAATTCATATTCCTTTCTTGCAAAGCTCTTTGGACCCATAGTGTGTCTATCAATATGATTTATACCACATTCCTTCTTTCTTCGACTTTGTTCCTACATGTTATTCACAAAATAAAATTGATAAAACGGTATTAAATATTTTATATTGAGAGTTAAAAAGAGATACCTGAATTTCATTCAAATTCCAATATTGAATTAAATCTTTAAAATGTGCTTCTAGAATTGAATCAGGTGCATTTGCCAGCCTATCAACATCGTTAGTGTATGCTGTAAAATGTTTTTTCTTCACAAAGCATTTATGTCTTCGCCAAAGCATTCCAACTGATTGTAACACAGAATCTTTACCTTCATTGGAGATAATGTACTTTTTCTGCATTATGCATTACATATCATTTAAAATAAATCAATATCATATCACAGTACATAAAAAGAATGGTACTTACCTTTACATAACTCCAAATATTGTCCTTGTTTTCAACACGATGCCAACTAAGCTTGTTTAATGGTGCAAGAGAAGATTTACGCGCTAATTTCCCTAAAAACCGTGTAAACTTATCCACCGTATGATCATCAGGACCAATAGGCTTCCCTACTTCATTAAGAATGATGGGCCTACGATCATCTATTGTCCATTCATGCACATCTTTGCACATTGTTGGTCCTCTAGTTCGAATCTCTTTTAAAAGTGCTGCACAACAACATACAAAGATTATAAAACAATATGACTAATGTTCTTTTAATACAATGACTAGCTAAGAAAAGTGTTATACCATCACATTGCTCATTTTCTATCTCTTGGATAATTAATGATCCATTTCGCAATAGGTCACTATCTTCTCTTTCCATGGCATCTCTATCACATTCATTTTGAATCCATAATATAATCATAGTTTGTTCCAAAATCATTGTCGAATGACTCTTGTTGTAGATGACTTCCTAGTGATTTTGTTGAACCACTTTGATGCGATGTTTGTACATAGATTGCTGATGTGATCCACCACTATGTTTTTCTCTAAGTTGATTCTCTTTCATTCTTCCTTTCATTTGCATATACGCACTAATTGAGCCAGGAGAAACTATTAATTTAACTTGACCGGTCTTTCTTTCAATACCTTGTTTCTCTTTTACTCGAACCTCACAATGTGCATGACCTTGTGGTGGAACTCTCCCTTGTGGAACCGGCTTTGAAAGTCTTTTTTATTGATTTGCTGACTCGCCATGAAACTTTCTTTCAAAGGAAAGACCTTAAAAACAACGTCGTTGATTTCAGTTAAAATTAATTAAATAGAATGTTTTTTTTGGCAAATAAAAACCTTTTTCATTCAAAATAAAAAAACCACAACTCAAAAAAAACAACAAAGTAAATCAATACAGTGCAAAATAAAACAACAAAGTAAAACCACCACAACTCAAAATCATCTACTGATCAAAAGATCAATCAATACGAGAATGCACAGAGGAAAACTGCAACAATCAGCAAAAGAACAGTGGAAAATCTGCATCAGACAGCAGCAAGACGAACCACGCAGCACAGCAGCATAGTCAGTTAGCGCAAAAACCAAACAGAACATAGCAACAATGTGGTGGTGGTTGAGTTTTAGAGCCATTTTCTTTACATGGGTCTGCTGAATTTAGCCAAAAAAATAAAAGATCAGAATAGATAATGCACGACAATGCAGTAGAGGGATGAGTTGGTAGCAATCAAGAGTATGCAATAAAACTTTAATACACAAACAAGAGAAAAGCCATGGTGTTTATAGTGTGTTCTTCAGTGACAAAGAGCACATCATCGGTCATCCTGTTCCCTGCATTGTGATTTGTTACTCACTATGAATTAATCCTTAAGTTCTTCTGAATCTTGTGTAGCCTGACCAAAATTCAAAACTGATATGGGACAGCTGAGATGATTACTTGATTCTTCACTAGTCATACCTTTCCTTTTGGTTTCTCAGCCATCCTTGATGGATCAAATAATAGACTATATAGTAAATAGCTCTATCATCACATGTCCTTTTTTTAATGTAAATGAGTTGATGATGATGTCTATCAAATGTTAATCTGAAACTAACGTTATTTCTTGTCATAAGAGTTAGATTGCATACATTTGATATTCTCATTTCCGCTTAAGTAGAAGTTTGGGCAAGAGTCACGTAATGATATTGAGTAAATGAAATATTGTCGTAAATATTAAGTTTTCAATGGTTTTGGAGTTGGGGATGGAAAAAAGAAAGTATCAGAACAAATTTATGGGAATAACACAAAAATATTTGCGCAATTTTTTTCCCTCTCTATTAATTTTAATTTTTTTTAAGAAAAAGGATTAAACTAACAAAAATTCCCAATAATAATAATTTTTTCAATTTTAATTTTAAAATTTAAAAAAAATTAAATAAATTACAAACGGTTTATGAATATTAAAAGTGTTACTTAATACTATTACTAATATAAAATATACCTATTAGTGTCTAATTTATAAAGTGTTATACATTAGTGTTACCAATTCCTAAAATGTTAAGTGTCGTTATTACTTAATAAAGTGGGAGTACATACTAGTGTTACCAATTTTAAAATGTTACATGTAGTGTTACCAATTATTAAAGTGTTACATACAAGTGTTACCAATTTTAAAGTGTTACATATAAATGCTACCAAATTTGAAAGTGCTACTTACAAGTGTTACCAATTTTAAAGTGTTACATATAAGTGCTACCAAATTTGAAAGTGTTACTTACAAGTGTTACCAATTTTAAAGTGTTACATATAAGTGTTACCAAAATTTGAAAGTGTTACATATAACTATATAAGTGTTACTAATTTTAAAAGTGTTACTAATTTTAAAAGTGTTACATGATTGTGTTACTTATAGATAAAGTGTTACAAAGGTGTTACCTAATGTTTTTAAAAAGTTGGATATCAAAATGTGTTACCAATATGTGTTACCTAAAGTCATTTTTGTACTAGTGGCTATTTGGAAAGGTTACGTGAGATCTCCTCAGTAGTTTTTGTTCTCTATTCGGTTAACTATTCGAGATCGGTTTGCGGCTTTATATCCAATGGTCACTGATAGTAGGATTCGAAGCTGGTTATAATGTTAGGTTTCGAAGGCTTTATGTTGTGCTGAATTCTTCTGTTCTGTTCTGCCATGGCAGTGTCTTTTTTTGCTGCATGCTTAAGGTTTGTTTTGTTGGGCTGGGACAGCTGTTAATGTTCTGTGGGTCTGTGACGCATAGAACTTACTGTCATATGTTTGTTAGATTGCTGGACTTCGTGTACTGATGTGTTTTAAGCTTGGCCTATAGTTGAAGGACTTTAGCTGACTGTGTTCTATTTAAGCTTTCTCTATTGTTTTACATATCTATGATGAGTTGCTCTATGCTGGGTGTTGCTGGTTTTATGGATGTCTTGTGGTCGATGGTGTCATGATTGTTATGTGCAGTTGATGCTGTATTGTTTTGTGCTGATACTGTTGGTTTGTTATTGAAATGTGCTGATTCTGAGGGTTGGTTTGCTGCTGTATGAGTTGTTGCTAGATCCTACTGTTCTTGCTGTATTGGTAGTTGAGATGTTGTTCCTTGGCTGGACAAATGCTGTTGTTATGGCTCTTGAATTACTGTTAGTGCTGTGCGGTTCTTTGTACGCATATAATATGAGCTTTGGATGCTGGTCCTTACTCACTTGATTTGATGCCTTGATCTGCTGCTGATGCTTGATTCTGTTATGAGATGCTGATGCCTAATTGATCCGCTGCTCTGTTGTTCTGATAGTTGAGCTGATGGCCTGCTGGGATGTAGGCTGGTGCAGGGGTGTCAAAGTGTTCATGCTGAGTTGAGCTGATGCTGTTTGGGTCCCAAGTGCTGTTTCGGAGTTTTGGTGTGCTGTTGCTTGAGGAGTGTTGTTCCTTGCTTGCTGCTGCTCAATTTGTCTGCTGTTGTTGGTGGCTGGACGCTACTGTTTGTAGCTATTGCTTGATGAATTATGGCGGCTGCTGCTGTTTTGTTGGATTAGTCCAAAGTTGTTGAAGCCACTGATTATGCTGATGCTATTGCTGGATTTTGATGAATGGTGCTGCTGATTTCTATTGAAGGAAGCTGTTTGCCCTGGGTTTTGTGGAGCTGCTGTCTGCATATCCATAGTTTAGCTAAACTGTTTTAGCTATTATCTCTGAGCTGTAATGGGTGTTTTTTGTTATATTTATAGTCGCTTTGTTTAGCGTTGGCTGACGTTTTTGTTGTCGGCTTGTTTTGGTCTCGGTTTTTGCCCGTATGCACATAAAGAGTGGGCCGGGGAAACCCTTCCTACAAGGTGGGCCTCGGTTCCACACTGAAGCAAATAGGATTTTCCGAGTTTCCTAGACTTGATGTATATGGTTTTTCTGGTAAATGAAAAAACTTTTTATTTGCCAAAAAAAATGATGATGATGATGGTAATGTCACATTTTTTAAATTGAAAATATTGAAGTAGAAGTATTAATTAATTAGAGCTTGAAAAAAAGGTTAAAGATTATAATAGTTTCTCTCATTCTAATCAAATGTCCTAAACGATTTTGGATATTTGATAATAAACCATTACAATTTTTAATATTGTGTTTGTTTAAAAATTGTAAAAAGTTGATGTTGATAATATTTATTTTAAGAAAAATCAAATAGGATTTCATTTTTCTATATTTTAACTTATAGAATAAGAAAATTTTGCCAAAAACAAAGATTTTTAAATTCGAATAAGAGGGAGTGGTACTTTTGTGTTTCAAATTACTTACAAAATTTCTTTTTATTTATGCATAATTTGATACTAAATACTACCTCTGTTAAATACTTCATGTGCAACACTTTCCATTTTTGTCCGCTCACTTTTATGTGCAACTCACTTTTTTCTTTCCTTTTTTAGTAAAAAATAATCAATCTAAATACTTATCCCATCATTTTCTCTCTCCTTCTTTTCCCTTAAGTACCTATCCCTACTTCCTCTCTCCTTCTTTCTCTTACTTACCTATCCCTACTTCCATCATTTTCTCTCTCCTTCTTTCCCTTAATTATCTGTACCTACTTCCTCTAATTTCCCCTACAAAAAATTGCATTGGCAACCGTGAAAAGTACAAAAGTTGCACATAATTTTTAACGGAGGTAGTATATTTATTTTCGCTCAACGAAAAGTTATAAATATATATATTTAAAAACTAAACTTTAACAAGAATCAAATAAAATCTCAGATGTCTACTCCCTCCGTTCCTTTCTGTTTGTCCATTTTAAGTTTGTCCACTTTTAGAAAGAGAAATTTAAATTATATTTTTGAAGTATATATTGATGATAAAATATATTCATGTGAGATCTTGTTAAATTTGTCTTGATGTAACGTTTTTTAATATGTAATTTTTATAATTTTTTACGATGCGTATTTGGCGATACTAAAGCTTAAAAATTTGCTAAAAAATGCATAAAAAAGGTAAAGTAGACAAATAAAAAGAACAAAGGAAGTATACTATTTCTTATTCATCAGTAAGAATTATGTATACAAAAATTATTGATGAATAATATTACTATGCAAATATTAATTTGAAACTTAAAAAATATTTAATGTCATTGAATCAGATAGGGGCAAGATGGTATGACGTGGATGGTGATGCTCCAACCACCAATGGCAAATCTCAAGCATTGTTTTACAATTCTAGCCCCTACTCCCTATCCCTAATTTCTATCGACAAGTCTTGCATGAAATCGTCTTATTGTAAGTTCTGTCCTTGTAAAATTTCCATTAGTAAAAACAATAAGAAATAATAAAAACTAAATCAGTGTTTGAATGGAAACCAATTTTATTTAAATAATTTGGACTGATCCAACTAGAATTATCACACAATACGACGGTCTCAATAAAGAATAAGTGAATCCCCGTATGAAGGTGAGGAGTGAAGACTTTATCCGTTGACTTTATCATGGCCCATGGGCCTCAATGCCTATCTAATCTATCCCCCTCGTCTGTTTTCTAGTCTAAATGTCGAAAATTTAATCACAATTTTTTATTCACAAATTTTTGTATGAGACGATCTCATTGTGAAACATGCCTCATACTTGATTATATAGCCCAATAGTAGAAACTATTAGCTTATGGACTTCTTGTTTTGAAATCGTCTCACTGTGGGACAATCTCATACAAAACGGATTGTTTATTATTAAGACGATCTCATTGTGACATAATTTTAAATTAGATTAAATACTTTAATCAGATTAATTAAAATATTTATCTTGCCTATAATAACGTTTTTCTGTTTCGAAATTGAACTCTTGAATGAGACAATTTCACCATGAAATAGACTCATGTAATAAATGGATCACTTTAACATATTAAATGTACATAAGTTAGCCCAATAAAGATAATCTCACCATAAAACCATCTCATATAAGAATTTGTTTTTCAAAAAACAATTTAAATAAATCCAAGATTGTACTTTTTAAATTTTATTTTTATTTGTAACAAGCTAGGTTGGGATTAATAAGAATTAAACTCAAATCTTCCACTAAAAATATGGTATTTGTCACCGCTAAATGCACATAATTTAACATCATATTTCTCCATAACTCTAAGTTCTTATTTAAAATTTTGAATTTTTGTTCAATGCAATCTCCAAATAAATGAACTTCTCAACTATAGAGTCATTTAAATTTTAATTCTAACACTACAGTCCACATAGGATCGAGATTTAGTTGAAAAGCGAAGCAAATGAAACCTCTAACGATCTCAATAGTTTTTGTTTATACTAAAGCAGTCGAACTATCAATACCAACAAAAAATGTGGTGAATCTTTATAAAATGCCACCCTTTTCATTTTAACGACACCCCTATATATTGAATTGACTTTTTTTGCCCCTTATTATTTTCGAACTCAAAAACTCTAACACCTCTCTAAAAAACGCTAAAAAAAATCTATGAAGTAAAAGAACCTAAATTTTACAATCGAACAACAATGGCGAACCAAAACGATCACGAAAACGACTCGGTAAGTTATTAATCGATTCAAATTAAAAAAAAAATAGTTCGTACAAAGGGCCCACTCGCACGTTTTAGGTCTGGTGACCATGGTAGAACTGACCTAAAATGCGCGAGGGTACCATGGGCAACCTACGTAAAATGCGCGAGGGTACCATGGCCAACCTACCTAAACTGCGCGAGGGTACCATGGCCAACCTACCTAATTTGTGCGAGTGGTTTTTTTTAAAAAAAAATTTTATATTTATTAAAATTAATAATTGTTATTATTATTATTATTATTATTATTTTATTATATTAATTTTGTTATAATTAATTAAATTAAATAATTGTTAATATGTTATTATTGATTAAAATATTTATTTAATTTATGTGTTTTAAATTATTTACTTATTTTTTTGTATTAGTTAATTATTTATTAATTTGTTATTATTATTAAGTAAATTATTTATTTATTATTTTGTTATTATTAATTAAATTAGATATTTGTTTTATGTGTTTTAAATATATTTGCAGGACTTTGAAAACTTATGTGATAACATAGATTATTCTCATAGATTTGTTACGGATAGAGAATTTGATTCCGTAAATGAATTACATAGATGGGCTGACGAGATAGCAAGAGAAATTGGTTTTCAATTCGCACGTACTTCTTATAAACGTAAGGAAGGACGCACAAGAGTTAGTGTATACTTACGGTGTCATAGACATGGTAGACTTAGGGGTGATGTGAGTAGCCTAGATAATGTTGCTAGACCCGGTTCTAGAAGTAGTGCGTGTGGTTGCAAATTTATGATTGTAGAAACTAGCCGTAATCCAGAAGAAAGACCTTGGACGATAAGAGTGTGTCCAGGCGAAAAAGGCAGACATAACCACCAGTTTTTTGTATATAGAGAAGGCCAAGTAAGAACAACTAGGATGAACGTAGATATTAGACAACATATACACGATCTAACTTCAACTGGCATGAAACCAGCCTTCATTATGACGTCAATTAGAAGGAACTTCCCTGATTTTTATCCTAGTATGAGTCAAATTTATAATATAAGACAGGCATTGAGGAGGGAAGAGATGGATGGTCGGACTCCTCTTCAACACTGTCTCTATTTGGCCATACAAAATAA